>PVJA010018357.1:0-40109 GCA_004027025.1 Myocastor coypus | reverse complement strand
TCTCCTCAGGAGAATAATACTATGTTTTTTTTGGGGGGGGGGCAGGGTTCGAACTCACGACCTTGCAGTTGCCCAGCAGGCACAGTGCCCTTATGCGATCATAAGCTAAAAGCTTTAGAAATGTTTCATTTGTATTACCTTTGTCATTTCTCCTCAGAAGAATAATACTATGTTTTTTTTGGGGGGGGGGCAGGGTTCGAACTCACGACCTTGCACTTGCCCAGCAGGCACTTGTGCCTCGGAGCTACCTCCCCAGCCCCTAATACTATGGTTTTAGAGGGAAAAGTTTCCTGTGCATTCTAAGAAGTTGGACTCCACTGTACTGAAGGAAATGGAAAGATTTGGATGGCGAAGGCTGCGCTGGCTTGGGTGCTGTTTCGTCTTAGGGGTAGACCTTGCACTGTCTCACTGAATTTCTTCACCTAGACATTGAGACTCCTGCATCTTATTTAGTGTGATCAAGTGAAATTAAGCAAGATAGTGCATCTCAACGGGGCCAAGCAGTTATGCCTACTGAGTGGGTGTTTACTCTTAGCTGGTGACGCTAAATTGCTTAAAATACTTGGATGCCACTCTCGCTTTGGCAGTGCCAATAAACGCGCATTCCCTGTGGACCAAAAGAAATAAAACAGGGCCAGGAACGTCAGAATAGCATCAGGTGAGTACTAAAGAATAAAAGCATCAGAAATCCTATTTCTGTAATTATTTTCCATTGAAATCAGAAACATTTGATATCTTATAACATTCGTTGCTCCATATGAATGTCATGGGCACATAAAAATCTTCAATGTGCTGTTATGTCCTGCCGTCATTTAACTATGTCTTCAAAACTTTGATGTATTCAGAGTTGAATTGATTACTCATCTTCCTAAGCAGAAAAACAAAATGCTTGTCGAATTAAATTACTGCCTCAAGGTCACCCAGTTACAGGCGACCCTAGGTGCGCTGCTCAATTCCGGGACCCATGTCGCACCTCTACACAGAATTCAGCTGTCGTGGGCACCCTGCTTTATGAACTATGACAAGTGTGATTTCACCTGCTTATTTTGAAGATAACTTATTTTATTAAGGTTCCTTCAGGTACAACTCAGAGATGACAGATAATTTGCCGTAGAAACTCAAGTAGAAACTTTGGGTGTGTAATGTTTATTTATTCTTGGCAAATGAGCAATTTCCTGTCACTTGCCTTTTTCTAGAGTGGCTTTTTCAAAAAGGAAAGTATTTATAAGCACTCATAATAAAAACTTCTTGGATAGTAGATAACTATGAAATATACCAATTTTTAATGATTGGAGGGTAAATGAATCAAAACATATGGATGAAATTTTCTTTAAAACACACATGAGTTTAAAAATTAGATTACTCAGGGCCTGATGCATCTGGGTTTTTATTGAGCTCCAAATGTCTGGAAAGAAGCCTGTGCCAGAGCCGAGGGCTACATTTCTTCTGTACAAATCCAGTGACGCACAGGTCTAAAGTAAGTTGCTATCAGGTCAGTTTAGCTGGCTTTTTTTTTTTTTTTTTTCCCAGAACTGGTGATCAAACTCAGGACCTTGCACTTGCCAGGCAGGCACTTGTACCCCTGAGCTATCTCCCTGAACCCTGTTTGCCTATTTTTTAAAGATGATACCTCCTTGCCTAAAATGTTTTTGGGTTGATCAAAAGGGGGATGAAATTTTACTATAATAAGGGTTCTTTTTTTCCTGAAGAGTTTTATAAACTGAAGAAGCTATATCTTTGTTAAACAGTAGAAAACACTGGGAAGTACAATGTAACAATTAATATTTAAAAGGTTGTTTATAATGAAAAAACTTCACCTACATAAATGTGTATGCTATTTTATAGTTTATGAAATGCATTCATTCATATATTTTAGGCAAGGCTCAAAAAGGGAAGCAGTTTACACAAGTCACACAAAATTGAAGTTAGGACAAGAACGAAGGACTTCTGTGACCTAGTGCTTCCCCGTACGGCACTCTCTCATCTAATAAACATTTCTTAGTCAATCTATCACATGGTTTGGGCTTTCTGTATATTACGGGCTACCTTGATAAACATGGAATAAAAACCTGAAAAATGTTCAGACACTGTAAAAATACATTTGACTGGGTTTAGAGTAAAACAGAAAGACTGACAAGGTCTTCGGGAACAGATGGCACATTGGAAATTCACCATAGCAGAACCTTTGATTTGTTTGATATGTACGATAACCTTTCAATGAAGATACCATTATTCCCTCTTTATAGAAAACGAAGTACAGAAACAAAATAAAATAAGCTCAACTCACTTATTTTTTTTTTTTTCTAGCTAGTGGGGAAAATAATTGGAACTGTATCTGAGTTCAGTCGACTCTGCATCTGTTATGATTTCTGTCTAGATAGCTCCCCAAGTCTCAAACGTTCCTAGGTGGAACTTTTTCAGAAGTGACTGACTTAGAATGTGTGCTGGGATTGACTCATGGTGCAATGCTTACGTCAAAGGCACCTGGATCAAGGGAATTGGAGTCACCTGCTATAAGTAGCCTGGGTAAAATGTAAGGAATGGAAAGGGCTGTGTCCTCCCTTGCTGCTTGGCTGCCTTCTGCCCACCATGAACTGGTTCTCCTCTAGGATAGGACCCTGTCTTAGAGCCAGACCAGTATGTTGAAACCTCCACAAATCGAGAACTGAATGAAATTTTACTTCCTTAACTTTGAGTGTCAGACATTTTCTCTCGGCAACATGAGAAAAGTAAACATCCAACGATGGCTCGTACTTGTCTCCACATGAGGTAGTCAGGACGATGCAGGCAGCCCCAGCAGGCAATTCTGTAATTGTGAATGCCCACTTCACCAAAACAGAGGGAGCCCAAGGACATAACCTTATGACGGATCTCAAACCCCAGAGAAATGAGTAAACCCAAAACCAAGGCTACTGCAAAGAAAGAAAATCTAAAGATTAAACGCTATTACAATCAAGAAGCAGTCACTGAAAGTAAAACTAGGGCAAGGCACAGATATTTTATGGGCAGAGTTTGAAATATTTTCTAAAAATAGAAAGTGGAACTAAGGAGGGAGAATAACACAGCAGGGCATGCACCTGGAAGACAAGAGGTCATGCATCAGGACCGGATTCTCTCGCAGGAGACAGGGGCTGGCAAGGCGCTCTGCGCAGGTGCAGTTCCTGCCTCCTGCTTCTCTTCCTGTTTTGCTCTTTGGCTCCAGCAAGGTCAAAATTCACAAAGCAGTTGCACTAGAAGTGAGACTCTTGGCGGAAATTATTATCTTTAAAAAGCAAAATCACCCTAATTTGAGCATGGCGTTCATGGAGAAGTATTTTTCATTTGTAGTAAAAGCTGGCTTCGTGTAGCCACGAAAGACCTTTTAACTGAGAGAAACCTAATTTCTGTGTCAATATTTGCCTTGTGCTTAGGATAATTCAGTTCACAAATCATAAGGGCTACTATTTTTTTCTTCTTTTTTTTTTTTTTTTTTTTTGCCTTTTTGAGACAGGGTCTCACTATGCAGTGCAGGCTGGCCTTGAGCTCACTTTTGTAGCCCAGGCTGGTCTTGAACTCACACCGATCCTCCTGCCTCAGCCTCCCAAGTGCTGGGATTACAGGCGTGAGCCACCACGCCCGGCTATTTTCTACTGGGAATTTTTTTTTCTTTTTAGAGAAAAGAGATAGATGGGTAGATGGATGGATGGATGGATGATGGACATTTGGATATGTTGACAGGGATTAGATCTTACAATGAAGTTATTTCTCAAACTCACTGTTTTAAAAGTTTTATGTCTGTTATTGTGAAAGATGTGATTTCCTTAATTTCTGGATGTGTTTGTTATTTGTGTACAGAGGTGTTACTGATTTCTGAGCATTGACTTTATCTCCTGCTACACAAAATTCTGTATCATTTCTAATTTATTTTACTATTTTTAATTTTTATTCATTTTATGAGAAAAAATAAAATAACAATGAAACAGTTTCAGAACAGGTTAGTAGGACAGTTGCAATAATTTGTACATTGCATATTGTTGTCTTCATGGTAGTTATTCAGAGGACAAGATACAGAGTCGATATCTTGTCTAAACACTATTAGTACAAATTTTTCTTCTCATTGAACTAAGAGAAAGTAGCTATAAATCTATCTTATCATATATATGAAATATTTATATATTTCACTACAAAATGGTCCTTTATTTTAACTAATAAGTATTCAGACAACATCTTCTATCTAGAATTTATAAAGAACCAAAAACATTAGGGTCCCGAAATTTAAAGACCTAATCCAGAAATGGGCAACCAAGAAGAAGAAGAAATACAAGAAGCTAATAAATACATTAAAAAATGCTCCACATCACTAGTCATCCATGAAATGCAAATTAAAACAACACTTAGATACCATCTCACCCCAGAAAGAATGGCTATCATATAGAAATCAACCAACAACAAATGTTAGACAGGCTGTGGGGAAAAAGGAACCCTTCTCCAATGCCGGTGGAAATGCAGACTGGTGCAACCATTATGAAAAGCGGTGTGGAGGATCCTTAAAAAAACTAGAACTGGAAATCCCATTCAATCCAGCTATCCCCCTCCTGGGAATTTTCCCAGAAGAACTGAAAGCATCATATCCTAGTGATATCTGTGCACCTATGTTTATAGCAGCCCACTTTGTGATAGCCAACTCTTGGAGACAACCAAAAGGCCCATCTCCTGAGGAATGAAGATGTGGTGTTTTATACAATGGAGTATTACTCAGCTGTAAAGAAAAATAGTTTCAAAACCTTTGTAGGAGGGTGGATGCAACTTTTTACTTTTTTTTCTCTTTTTAAAAAAAGTTTTATGATGTTTTAGATTCATAAGATGGAGACTTCTTTGAAGTTTTATATCTGGGGTTAGGGCTATGAGAAGGTTATTCTAAGGGTGCACAAACTGATTTAAACACATTCATCCGTGTGCTCCTTCCTCCTTCCCACTGAAGGACACGATGGAGTAGGGATCTCCAGTGCCTCAGAATGAGACCTCCTGTGGTAGCAGCCTTACAGAGATACTTACAAAACAGAGGTGCGAAGAAGGGAGGTCGGGGGAGCCCAGAGAGGAGCTGACCGTGCCTCTGGGGAAATAAGGCTAGGACCAGGAATGCCAGGAAGCCCAGGCAAACAGCATGGGCTGCAAGGGGCAGCCACAGATTCCATCCATGAGCAGGCACAGGGCATGGGCCCTCCTGGTCCCTGATTGGGACTTTAAGCCTCGAGAACCTGAGATAGTTCGTTTCTGTTGTTCAGGGCATCTGGGATTTGAATGTTGAACTTTCACATCACTGTCCTTGGAGAGGAATACAGAGGAGCATGGTGATGCTCAGGCAGCGAGGGTGGAGGCGGCCAAGTTAGAGTGGGTCAGGTGACATGGGGCAGCAGGGAACAGAGGGCCTCAGAAGGTGGCCCTGACTGAAGGTAGGAGGTGGCCGGCTGCTCCCAGTGCTCAGCCGGCACGCGCTCTTGGGTTGCACCCCCATCTCCACCCTCCTTCCACGATACGCTGGCTTCCAGATCACCAGCCGGCCTGTTGCTTTCTGCTCTCTCAGTGCTCTGCTTAGATCTCGTTTCCGTTAAACTGGAGACTGTCCTTATCAGTACTGAGGACTGAGTCCAGAACCTTTGCATGAAGCCGTATTCCCATGATTTTCTTTATTTTTTAAAATTTCAGACAAGCTCTTTCTAAGTTGTGAAGTTCCCCAGGCTGGCTCAAACTTGCAGTCCTCTGGGCTCAGCCTCCCAGAGCATGGATTGTGGGTATGTACTGCCTACTTGGCTCTCCTTCTGCTTTGAGGCCTCAGATCCTATTCACAGTTGCATGTTTTTTTCTCTGTCTCACGGCTCTATTTCTTAGTAGTAATCACTTGTTTGGCCTAGCACTCCCGCTTGGCCGGAATTCTTTGCTATAGTCCTTGGAAGGTGGGTACTGCTGGTACATTACACTGACTACCCTGCAATCGTCCGCTGTCACTCATGTGTTCCGTCTTTTCACAGTACAGCACTTTGTGGTAGTGAATAATCCAAGAGTTTCTGAGGAATGTTTCAGGTTCCCTTGCTTCCCCTCCTCTGTGGAAGGCGCTAATTTTGCCTCTATATACGTCTTTGCCTCAGCATTTCTTATTTCATGGAGCTGTGCGCTTTATCGATCTTTCCTTTGGAGCCGTTAAAACCTCTGCCTCTTTCCCTTAGTTAGTGGGGATGGACTCAGTACATTTTAACATATATTCCCTTTAGTCACTTCATAGGTTGGCAGTCAGTGCATGCTGTCAACACCCGCACCCCACTTAGCATAAACCAGGCTCTGATCAGCTGTTCTGCATACTCTCACTCAGTTCATCCTCTCGTCTCCCTAGTGACTAGGTACTGCAGTGATCTCTATTCTACAGATGAAGGAAATGAGGCACACAGAGATGCCATGCCATGCTTAGGATCAGAAAGCCAGAAACGTTAAGAACAGAACTTGGGCCCTCTTGACTATTCCCACAGCTGACAATTTTAGTTCTTCTCATTCTCTTTCGGATCATATATACAGAAATGATCCCTTTGCAGATGGAAAGTTATGGTGCTACCGTGTGTGTGTGTGTGTGTGTGTGTGTGTGTGTGTGTGTGCGCGCGTGCGCACAAAGGGGTGGCTGCCAATCGGGCAAACTCTGCCTTTACTCAAAGCCCTAAAGCATGGTAGTGTTCTTAAAACCGTTAGAATCCCCGACAGCCATTTCTCAGGCTCGTGATTCTGCCCTGGGGCTCTCTCCCTATTGAGTTTTCATAAGTAAGTTTCTAGGGCTCTACATTTCCTCTCTGCCTCTGCTTTCCTGGCACTGGAGAACTGATTTGAACGTTAGCTATGACTGGGCAAATAATTTGTACTGCTCCTTTTAAACAGGATGATTCATATATATATACTAGGAATTTCTCCAGGCTGAGTTTCTGATCTGGCTTTTCCTAGAATCCATCAGTCACACATACCATATAAAACCTCATTTCAAATTAATCTAAACATCAGATTAATCTAAACATCATTCTCTGCTTTTATAACCAAGTTGCTGAACACTGATTGGAAAAACCATTCGCGTGGCTGCCAAAATGCTCCTGAAACTTTAAAGCCCTCCACTGATGTTACGATCTGAGAGCTTTCCTCGCCCCTGTGGGATACTTCTAAGTGTGTTTTTAGTGATAATAATGGGGATGCTGGTGCCACACCGCCTGCAGGCTCCTCCAAAAGTATCCGGAAGTGGAGGAGAACACCAGCTCCACAGCAGCCAGCAGCACCAAGCCGGATCCGGTCCTGGAGCTCTGCCTGGACGGGGAGAAGTCTCAGACTCCTTCCAGTGGAACGGCACTGCTTGGCTCACCAGAGATGCTGGACATTACCCTGCTCCCCTTAAACTGGGCTCTTCAGCATTAATGTTGTTTTTCAAACTCGATGACCCTTTGTGACCCCAACTCTAAATTGCCAGATTAAGAAATATCAAAGAAAAACTTTGCCAAGCCAAGGCAAAACATTCCTAGCCTTGAACCTTTGGCAAACAACCTTCTGCGATCGCTGATATCACCTGCAGGTCCAAGAGCACATTAAACTAGACTGAAGATTTTCAGCTAAGGTTAATTTTTCACTTTACCAGGAGTACTGAACCGTGCTTAGAACTATTTTAGCTGTCACAACTTGGGGCAAAGACTGCCAGCACCTTCTGAGTAGAGGCCAAGGATGCTTGCAAACGTCCTATGCACAGCACATGAGACAACTGCACAGAACAAACAGCTGTTGTGTCCACATTTGAATGGTGCTGGGATGGAAGACCCCGCAAGGAGCTCACCATCCCATACAGCGTGGTGCGTTACCTGATGCCTCTGCCTCTCACCTTATGAGCAGGCTAGAGCCCTGGGTGCCCAAGACTGCACATTAGGTAAGTGGCCATCAAAAGAACCATAAATAGGTTTCAAGCAGAACTGGGAGAGCAGTTGACCCCACATCACCCTCGTGAGAGTTCTTGACAGTCATCTGAATACAAGCAGCTGCATAGACTCTTCTGTCCCCTGCTGCTTCAGCCTGGCTTTCCATCAGAGCTGCCAGACCCTTAAGCATCTCTGCATACTGTCTGGAGTTCAGACCCCAGCACGGCCTCGGGAGCTTGCTGTCACCCCTGATACACTGTGGCTAGGCTGAGACCTGCTTCCACTGCATCTTGTGAATCCCCAGTGCAGAGGGAGTGGTGCGGTTCCTGGTTCACAAGCTGCTTTTGCCCTAGTACCCAAATTTAAAATCATCTTTAAGCTCAAAACTCCAGACTGGTGACCTCAAAATTCCAATTATGGCTGTATGCTGACCTCTTCTCTGAACCCACTTTTCACTGAGGTCCTTGGCCCCTTGCACAGTGACAAGCACCACCAGGATATCATCAAACCCCTCAGGCTGAATAGCTCCAGTGGATTAAAGTGCCTGCAAGCAGGTACAGGGGCCAAGGGTTCCATCCCCGGACCTGCCATGCCGGTCCTGCCCCCACGGTACCTGAGGATAGCAATCGAGACTGCACCCCAGCTCTTGGGAGGCTGTAAACAGGTAGATCACTACAAGTCCAATCAAGTAGTGAGACCCTGAACACCTTGTAGACCCTTTCCTAAAATAAATAAATAAATGATTGACTTACTTTTTATTTTATTATTGAGTCATCTGAGTTGCTTAGATGTTTTGAATATTAACCTTTTATCAACTGCCTGGTTCATGAGTATTTCCCCCAGTCCTAAAGTATAGTGCCTGCCAGTATTTTCTTGTGATGTGCAGAAGCTTTTTACTGCAATGTAATCCCATATCCCTATTTTTGCTTTTCTTGCCTAAGCAAAGAGCTTCGAGCCATGATGTTGGCACCTTATGTTTAATTTAGATGGTGTTTGTCCTCTAGAAGCTGATGACTTGCAAGTGTGATTTCCACTGGGAAGGGCCAGCAGCTGATGGACCCTGTTGTAGGAAGTCCCAAGGTCTGGTGGAGTGCGCGCAGGTGGCCCGGGGACACCGTCACCCAAGGCGATTAGGGCCAGTCTTGCAGAGTGGCCGCAGCTCCTGAGATGTGATCGCTGTACAGCAACATGTGCGATTCGCGAAAGTCGCCGACTTCACTTTTGTTGTTCCTCCTGGTCTCACCCTCCCTCCCCCATCCCCCCCCCCACGGCACTACCCACTGTGCCGGGGCACAACCACGGAAGGACTCGCCAGAGCCGAGCAGAAGCCAGAGCCGTGCCGCTGGACCTCCCTGGTGGACGGCCAATGTGCTTCTTTTTGTTTGATTCTAACGTGGCCTTGGACACTTGACTATGGCAATGGAACAGAGATTTGCGTATTCAACAGAAAGACACAAACAACCTCATTTAAAATAAAAAAAAAGAAAAAAGAATATAGACTGGGGAGATAGCTCAGCAGTCTAAATGCCTGCCTGGCAAGTGCAAGGACCCAACTTTGGTCCCAGGTACTGCCTACTGTGCCACCGTGTCAGGCACTGAAACCAGGCATGGTGGCACACACTTATAATCCCGGCACTGGGGAGGCTGAGACAGGAGGATTGCTACAAGTGTCAGCTGTGTAGCTAGACCCTATACCATATCTATCTATCAATATATATATAATTTTATACCCACATATAACTACAACAGTGGACTGCTAAGGAAACTTAGGGTAGGCACTTGGATCAGAAGTGAACAGCTCGGTGGTGGCCGTCTGCTGCTGCAGAGCTTGGGAGGCCAGGAGCTGCTCAGCCTTGATCGGGAGCTTGGCTTCAGGAGGCAGCTCTGGGGCAAGGCTAACGATCTGGAAGGCCCCCCCCGTCAGCCACTGATGCACGTACGTGTTCAAATGATAAAGAATCTAGAGTCAGAGGGCCACCAGATAGCTCAACAGAATAAAGCGCATGCTTAGACAGAGCGCAGCAGCTGGGGTGCCGGCCCCCTCGTGCGGTGCCGGCTCTGCCCCCGGGGCGTGCTGAGATGGTGATTGAGACTGGGTCTGGTAGTGCCTTGGGTAATCCTGGCTCTTGGGAGGCTGTAAACAGGTGGACCACTACGAGTCAGATCTAGCAGTGAGACCCTAAGCACCCTGTAAACCCTTCCCTAAAATAATAATAATAATAATAATAATAATAATAATAATAGTAATAATAATAATATTAAAAAGTTCAAGTAGATTAAGAATGGATTTAAATCTTGTTGTTGTAAAGCGCCATATGTATACACTGTTACCATCCTCCCGTGTATAATTTGGGAACATTAAGTAAATTTATAGCATCCATTTCCAGACCATCTTTATCATCCCAAACAGAAACTCTACACCCACTAGGCAGTGACTTTCATATCTGCCTTCCCTTATGCTGGTAACCTCTTTTTAGTGCAGTGAATTTCCACATCTGTTGTAGTTTTGGGAACTTTGCGAGAGGAACAATGCCATGCAGGTACATATTTTATAAGATTATTTCTGATAGGCACCCAAAGAATCATATATGAAAAGAGAGCGCATATCTCTTAGGAAATCTGTCTGCATATTAAAGAGCAACAAATCCAGCCAAGGGCCTGGATCCCAAAGTAACGTCCTGCACGACTTGAAGACCTGGAGCCCACAACAGTGCCTCCCACGAGGCCATCCAGAGGCCTGGAGCCCAGGACAATGTCTTCCGTAGGCCCCTCTCACAGATGTACGCTGGAAAGGTCCTGAGGTGAGTGACAGGGGCTGGAAAGTCCGTGCCAGTGGGACGGGGCACCTGGGTTAGCCGGCGGGATCTGCACTGGAGCCAGGAAGCAGCATGCAAAGCCAGAGGCAGAGCTCCCCTCAGAAGCTCCACAGCCTTCCCCAGGAACGGGGAGGCCCCGAAGTCCAGCGTGCCAAGCTTCGCCAGGAGACCAAGCTGTGCACCGTCTTCCCCTCCGAAGCCAGGAAGCAAGGCTTGAAGTGAGCCCCAGACCTTCCCCCAAGGGAATCGAGGCAGTTCTCCGGGATGATAGTGTCCCGAGCTTCTTCAGTGATGAGAACGGAGAAGGCCATCAGGACGAGCTGACGAGCTCCTCCAGGAAAGCCAGCAGATCCTTGTAGCTTCGCCCAGCTTCCGACAGCCTCAGACCCCTTCTCCAGCTCCGACTCTCAGGCCGCCAGCAGCAGTCCTGGGCGGGGGCGGTCCTGCACTGAGCGCCCCACGCCCGTTCAGTTAGCTGGGTGTTTCCAGCTGACTACCACTCACCAGTCACCCACAGTATCCATGAATTTTATATTCATGATATCTCATATGTGTAAAATAAAAGAGCATTTGTCTTTATGAGTCTGACTTCACTTGGCAAAGTGTTCTCAGAAATCTAGCATTTTCCATGTTGTGGTCTGAATCAAAATTTCGCATTTATGGCTGAATTGCATTCAGGTGCATGTTCGTACCTTTGGATTATTTCCACAGTTTGTCTACGCTGAACCACACTGTCATAAACACTAGTGTGCGGCATCTATCTGAGTCCTGCTTTCAGTCCTCTTGTGAGTAGAATTGCTGGACTATACGGTAAGTTTATGTTACCCTTTTGTTTGAAGAAATGCCCCACAGTCAGCAAGCTGGCTGGCTCATTTTGTGTTCCCTGCCACAGTGGACAAGGGTTCCAATTTCCTGGCGTTTGCCCCCCCCCAAAAAAAAATTAACATCCTAATGAACAAGAAGTGCTAGTTTATTATGGATTTGATTTTACATTTTTCTTGTAGCTAACAATGTTGAATATCTGCATTCTAGTCAACTGAATAGCCTATTGGAAAATATCTGTTTAACTCCTTAGAGTATTTTGGAACTATGGTTTTCTTTTCTCTCTCTCTCTCTCTCTCTCTCTCTCTCTCTCTCTCTCTCTCTCTCTCGATGCCTTTGTGAATATGTGTGGTAGAAGCTTATGCATATTTTAGATATCAGTGTAATACATACGTAGCTTGCAAATATTCCCTCTCATTTGGTAGACTGCCTGGACACACTTCTAGCAGAAAGTTTTGAATTGATTATGCTTGGTTTCCTGTGCAAGAATTAATGCTAAATCCGGCATCATGAAGATTTTCCCTGTTTTCTTCTAAGCCAGTGGTCCTCAGCCTTTCTAATGCCATTACCCCTCAATATAGTTCCTCATGTTGCAGTGACCCCAAACTGAAAAATAATTTTTGTGGCTACTTCAAAACTGTAATTTTGCTACAGTTATGATTCGGAATGTAAATACCTGATATGCATTATGTATTCTCATTGCTACAAATCAAACATAATTTAAACATAGTGATTAATCACAAAACAATATTTAATTATATGTTGAGAAATATTTATTATTAATTCCAATAAATAACATTTCACCATAGCATAGCATGGGTTTAAATATAACAACAATTCCAAATAAATAACATTTTCATATGGCTTTAGGCGACCCCTGTGTTTTGGTTGCTTGACCCCCGCCGGGGTCGACACCCACAGGTTGAGAACTGCTGTTCTAAGCATTTCAGTGTCTTAGCTCTAAAATTCAGGCCTTTGTTCCATTTGCAATGAATTTGAGTATAGAGAGATAAGAAAAAGATTCAGGTTAACTTTTTACATATGGCATCTGCTTCTCCCAAAAGTTGAAGAGATTGTTCTTTCCCCCTTTGATTGATCTTGGCACCTCATTGAAGCTCAATTAACCACTTAAATTCATTTTTTAATAAGAAGTTTTCAGCTTCCAAGAATTATAGAAGAGTCTCGTTTTAAGTATTTGCTGAAAAAGACTGAACACAAAGTGTTCAAAGGACTGGCATGTGTCCAGACAATCCCGCACCTACTATTTGGAATTAAGGTTATGATGATAGGAGTGGAGCTTTTACCACTGCTAAAAATATCAGTATTTTAATATAAGTATTAATCTGCTCAGGCTGTCATGACAAAAAGCCATAGACCAGGTGGCTTAAGCAACAGAGATCCACTTCTTATTTTTTTTTTAGTTCTGGAAACTGAGAGTTTAAGATCCAAGGGCCAGCAGGGTCCTCGCCTGGTGAAGGCTTTGGGCTTCATGTCCTCACCTGGTGCAGAAAACTAGCTCAAACCCTGCTCCCTCGCTAACTGTGGGGACATCTAGGGAACTGAGGCCAGGGCTCTGAAGAACTCTTCCCCTGGATTTCCTTCTGATAGAATCTAGCTCCTGAAACAGTCACAGTGGGGGGTTAGGATTTCAAAATAAGAGTCTTGAAAGCGCTCCAACCATCATTTGGTAACAAACTAGAGGGCCTGCCCCCTGGGGTAGATGTTTCTTTACAGGAAATGGGAAGGAACCTTTCCCTGTGCCATGAAATTCGCTGTCAAGGACCTCAGAAGCCGAGTGCTGGAAAGGGCAGAGAAGATTCCAGTGTGCTCTTCCCATTGATAGGGGCCAGGGACCTCACACAGGAGAGGTAAAACACGGAGAGCAGGTCATGCAAGCAGCAACTCAGGCTCAGCTGGGGACTGTTTTACCATCCCTACGTTTATTCTCCTTTTCCAGGCACGGAACATTTGAAAATATTTTCTCCCTCCACTACTACTTGCCCTAGTGGCATTTAGCATGTCTAAGCAGAGAGACAGAGGCTTTGTATTTTTATTTTTATTTATTTATTTATTTATTTATTTTTTTTTTTTTTGAGGCTTTGTATTTTTATCAAAACACTTTTTTTTTTTTTTTTTTTTTTTTTTTTTTTTTTTTTTTTTTTTTTTTTTTTTTTTTTTTTTTTTTTTTTTTTTTTTTTTTTTTTTTTTTTTTTTTTTTTTTTTTTTTTTTTTACAGGGTTTTTTTTTTTTTTTTTTTTTTTCTGATACAACGCAGCAGCCTGGTCAATTTATCTTCTACCTTGTCAACGAGAGTTTCGGAGCTCGACTTCCAGAGGCCTGTATGCGACAGTCCGCTTGGCCACTGCGGTCAAGTCAAAAGGGCTGCACGTTGCCAGCGCACGAAGCTGGGGGGAGCGCTTGATTGACTAAAATAGATAACGTTATTTTAGAATATAGGGATGTCAGGGTATAAATCCATTCTCTTAAGTAAAAGCATGCCTGCATCATGAGCTGAAAGACTGGGCTTCTGGGCAGAGTGTGGTGCTTGGCAGGAGCCCGGGAGAAGAACTTGGACTCTTGTGTTTCCTGTGCAGTGCGCATTTTGAGGTGCTTAGCATATCCAGAGAGTAGCACGGCTTTTTCACCGCGGTCTTGCAGAACTTATATAACAAGATAAGTAAGAACACACCGAATGTGCACATCTATTGAAAACAATATGTAGATAAAGTTTCTAGCTCGGATCAGATTCCGGAAGACTCTGTACAAACGGAGGCAAGTACAGAAGCAGCCTCCGAGGGGCGCTGGAAGAGCCTGCCTTGCCCGGAGGCGCGCCAGCCTCCATCTCTTCATCGTGCTGCCGCGCAGTGTTCTGAGCCCCTGCGGCCCGGGCCTGGGCACGGCCAATGGCATTCCAACACACGGACGAAGCCCATGCAGAACACGCTATGGAAAGCGGCTCGTGTTAGTATGTAAAAGCTACTTGTCTCCCTGCCAAGGGAAACGGAGGGTTTCTAATAAGCTTCATGTGTGCGGGAAACTTGCTTGGAAGTTTGGAATTTGGGAGTCTCTGCAGGGGAGTGCAATATGAAGCAGCAGTTCTGCACGTGTCACTAGCCATCACCTTGTTGCAACTCAAATGTATTTGTGAGTGTAATAATCTTTGAACTAAATCTTTTTTTTTTTTTCTACATTCATATAATATTGTGCCAAACTGGAAATTCTGGGACCAACTGCTCCTGGCTTGTGAGGGAGTCATAGTCTTCTTTTAAAAATTGCATCTGACATGCACCTCACAGGTTCTCTGGGCCTTAGTCTCTTCACCTGAGTGAAGCAAAAAGCCAAGAAAAGCTTGGAAAGGTGAAACAGCATAGGATTTCTTACAGAAATAAGCTAAATGCGTAGTGCTCTTTTTCAGGCAGAGCTTCACTATATAGTTCAGACTGGCCTTGAACTCACTTTGTAGTCCTGGCTGGCCTCATTTCTCAGCAGTCCTCCTGCCTCAGCCTACTGAGTGCTGGGATTGCAGGCAAGTGCCCCACATCCAGCTTAAGAATCCTTATGAAAACATAACACTCTACAATTCATAAGACAAAATCATAGCTTAAAAATGAGCAAAATATTTCAGGAGATCATTTCATAACAAAAGACACAAATGGTCAAGAGGCAGGTGGGAAAGCGCCTGCCATCAGTAGTAACCAGGGGAATGCAATCTAAGCTCACTCTGGAAGACAGCTGAAGGGTGTATAAAATGCTTAAGCCTCTTAGTGAAAAGCTCTGCCAGCTCTTAATTTTATAATTCTTTTTCTTAATTTCTTCTTTTGAGTTCTTAAAGAGGATAAAAATATGGTAAAGGATTGACCGGCTACAGTTTTGTAGACTTAGATTTCTAAGTGAGCTGTAGGAGGCTTGGATCAATAGCCTCCAACATTGCAAGTTTCACTGGTGGCCCACTGCAACTGTGAGTATGCGTCTGCTTCCTCTTAATTCAAAGAGAAGAATCCTTTTTTTTTTTTTTTTTTTTTTTCTTTCCTTAGCAACATCAATAGGAAGGTGGGTCATGCCCACACACTGTACTCTGTATAACTATTGTGAGGACAATGTGCAGTGTGTCAACTGTTAAAAAAAATTAATGTTTATTGAAAGTGTTAATGTTTAATTGTTTGGTCAATCTTATACAGTGGTATCTATTAATCTAAACCGATCCGATGATGAAAATATGTAATATAACCATTGTTAAATACTTGTAATTTTGAAATTCTGTACTATATGTAAATAAATAAATAAATTTTTAATTAAATGTGTAAAAATGTGTAACTGCTCTTATCACATTCTATGGAGATTTATTAGAATATCAATGACTGATACAAAATAACAATTCCAAGTTTAAGATGTTTGATACTCAGAAAGACAGTGATGTCATGCTCAAGTATCTATGTTATAGAGTAATAGTATCACAAACTTTTTCTTCTGAAGGGTTAAGAATATAAGTTTATAGACCAAAAATTAGACAAAAAGAAAGGCTACAAGGATAGCCAATATTCTGGCCCAAGCTCTTCAAGGTCAGTGAGAACTCAGGACATAAGAGAACCTGTGCTCTAACATCCTATAACTCAGTGGTTACCCAAATTTTCTGTTCAAGGAGATTATGGGGCTACAGAAGAAAGGGATTGAAGATACATAGTATTCCAAAGAAGAGCCACCTAGAGAGAAAACATTCTCTCAGGCTTTCACAGAGAGCAAACTGGTCAAGCAATGGCCATGACTCATCCAGAAGGCTGACACTGACAACAGTTTCTATAAAGCGCTGTACATGGTTTCAAAGTAAACTCTGAAGGGATTTGACTGACCTTGAGAGATACAGAAGTTCCATGTTTTGCTATACAGGTCTTGCTTAAAATTGCCCTTAACTACCCAGCAGAAAAGTTTAACCATGAGGCATAAAATGTAAAGCTAGATTAAGTATACTGAGCTATAAAAGCCTTAAATCATCTGCTTCCAACATTGCCAGTTTTACCAATAACACACTGTGATTATCAAACATTGGATTATGTATATGGCTATTTTCTCTTAGATCAATGAGAAGAAATCTGGTTGTACCAATAACAATTTGAAAAATTGTAACATCTATACCCTGTGCTCTGTATAACTACTATGAGGATAACAATATGCATTGTATCAATTATTGAAATGTACTATTAGCATGCTCTGAAACTGTCACATTGTTATCCATTGTTATTTCTTATTAAAAGTAACAAAAAAAAGGAAGGTAAAAATCAAAGAATACAGTTTTACTAAGCAAAATGATAGGAATTCCACAATGGTTGTTATATTGCATGTTGCTGTCTTCAAATTAGTTGTTTAGATTACCAAATATAAACATGTAAAATTGGTTGAAAATTTTTAAGAGAAAAAAGGAAATTCTCCAGGCGTGGTGTCGCCCATCCCAGCATTTGGGAGGCTGAGGCAGGAGGATAGGTGCGAGTTTGAGACCAGCCTGGGCTACAAAAGTGAGCTCAAGGCCAGCCTGAACTACATAGTGAGACCCTGTCTCAAAAAGACAAAAAGAAAGAAAGAAAGAAAGAAAGAAAGAAAGAAAAAAGAAGAAAGAAGGAAAGAATGTAAGCATTAACTGCTCCTCACAATAAACAAGTAGAAATCAGCGTTACAGTTATCCAACCTATCCTGTGTATATATTTATATTTCCCCTTCCTTTCTCCCTCCTTTTCCTCATTCCAGTTCCTTCCCTTTGAACAGTTTCCTTTCCCTTCACGGTATCTCGTGATCCTATTTACTTTCAGATATATTCCTATCTATATTCCTTTCAGATCCTATTTTCCTTTCAGATCCTTTCCTATCTATATTCCTTTCAGATCCTATTTTCCTTTCAGATCCTTTCCTATCTATATTCCTTTCAGATACCTATATTCCTTTCAGATCCTATTTACTCTTTCAGTTTTGTATACCAGGGAGACAACACGATGTTTACACAGGTAGGCCCGATTTATTGTACTTATGAGTATGCTCTCTAGTTGCATCCACTGACCTATAAAATCCTTGAGTTTGCCTTGCTTTGTAGCTGAGTAATACTCAAAGACCTTTACACCTTTCATTTTCCCTGGAAACTCTCTAAGAAGGTTAAGAGATGCTGTGATAATTGTCAACACAGTGTGGGTTCATTTTGGCTTGAGCAGAAAAATCTAAAATCCAAGCTCTGCAAGCCAAACCTCACAAAAGGTTTAAGTCCCATGATAAAGGCCGGGACCCCTCTGCTCAAGCCTGTATCGCGGGGATGAGCTGATGACCGACCTCAGCTCTACGCTCCCACCATGGACCCCCGCGCCTGGATACTTTACTGGAGGAGAACAATAATCAGAGGCCGGTGGATGTAGAAAAGCCAACCAAGCAGGTGCTTCCAAAGGGAGGCATGACAGCGAAAGCATGAGGCACACCGCCATTCTTGAAGCTGACAGGTCCCTAGGGGTACGGGACAGAACAGTTCAGGAGTGAGGATTCTCTCACAGCCACTTTGCATGAATTACACAGCACCTTAAGTGCTCCTAGATCACCTGGCAAAAGAACTATTCACGCCTCCCTGACCATTTTGGTCTTAACAACACGAAGCAGGACCCAGAGGAGGCCTGCAGGCCGTGCGGTGAGTCTGGAGCCTTTTGCAGACGCTGTTTCCCCAGGAAACTGTAAACGGAGCTGGGAGTTGGGATGTCATAGTACACTGATTGTGAAGAGGCTCTAAAAACTGGCATGGGCATGCAGGCGAGGGGTGCTGAGGACGCAGAGCCAGGGAGGTGCCCAGCCGGGAGGGTGGAGCAGAGCCCGCCAGGCTGCTGGGCAGCGTGCAGCAGGCTGTCTGGCGCCCTGGGAGAGAGGCGAGGTGCGGTGCCACATGGGAGGCGCTTAGACATGAAGAGCAAAGGACGTATGCGACGCACGGTGAAAGAGGCGGGCGGGGGGAGGGCCTGGGCGCCTGCTCAGGGGTCACTGTGCACCGGGCAGGCGTGGAGGCGCTTGCTGTTTGATTAGTTATTATTTAGTTTTCTTCTTTTCTTGGTACCTGGAATCAAACGCAGGACGCTATGCTTGCTAGGCAGGTGCTGATGCCAAGGAGCCGTGTCCCCAGAGAACAAATAAGCCAACAACAAACAAGGTTAATGGGAAGCTAACAGTGATCGTTACATTGCACATCAGTGTCTTCCAAGCAGCTGCTCAGGTTTCAGGACCTGGCATGCAGAACTGACCCCACAGGGGAAGCGCAAGCTCTTCCCTTCAGCGAACTAACGGCAGAGAACAGCGTTCCCCTCCCTCTTTGCTCCTTGGCCCCGTCCCAGTTGTCCCGGCCTTTTCAGAAGTTTGTTTCCCTTTCACAGTATCTGCTGTGCCCTTTCGTTCTCATTTACTCTTTAAGTTTTATACACTAGGGAGACATCATGGTGTCCACGCATGGGAGTCTAATTTATTTCACCTAGGAGGAAGGTCTCTGTTTGTGTCTATTACCTACAAAAGCCTCGAGTTCATCCTTTTTGGTAACTGAATAATGCCCCATTGTATAAAAATTCTACCTTCTTTACAATTTTCTTTTACTTTAAAGAGTAAAATCAAAAGCAAAGCAAGCAAAGCAAAACAAAAGAAAAACAACTGCAAAACCAGGGTGCATACGACAATACATATATTACAGATTTTTAAAACAAGGATAGCTGATTAACAATGAATGATGTATTATCTATTTTTATAGGCAAATCTGTTGCTCAGATTAGCAGATATAGTTATGCATGATAGGATATATGATTATTACATGCTTTCAAGAAATCTTACTTGTGTTTTTCTACAATCACCACATGCGTCTTGCATATATACTTGCGCTTTTGTTTTTCTTTTTTTGAGACAGGGTCTCCCTATGCAGTTCAGAATGGCCTTGAACTCACTTTTGTAGCTCTGGCTGGTCTTGACCTCGCAGGGATCCTCCCGCCTCAGCCCCTCGAGGGCTGGAATTACAGGCGCAAGCCACCACGCCCTGTTGTGCTTGCATGGTGCTGCCGCTACCGCTTTTCCAGTTTTTCCTCGTTCTCTCTTCTTAGTTGTTTAGTCCTTAAGTTCCGTTTCTTTCTGTTAAACTGTACCACTTTTGAGGCTATCTTTCTTCCCGGAAAGTCCACCTTTTGATCCTCCTGGGTATGGGCATTGCGGTTCTTTCCAGGATTCTGCTGTGACGAGCACGGAGCCCCCTGCTAGCGGCTGCTGGCTCGACTGCCCTCAGGCACAGCCGCTTGGCCTCTGCCGCTCTCTGCCTAAGCTGCTCTTCCTACCGCCTGATGCTCAGGACAGTGGGTGACATCGTGTGGCCAAAGACGATCTGTCCTTTAAAACATCCCATAACTAATTTGAATTTCCAAAAATGGTGTGTTTCAGATTGTATTATGTGTACTTCCATAATAATTCTCATTTGCTGTCACATTATGGAAGGTGTTAATGGTACAGAGGAGAATCGATTATACTCTCAACCAAATCAGACAGCCTCCATTGGAGAAAAAAAAAAAAAAATTCATTAAAGTTAGGAAAAACCCCGCAATCTTCATAGGTATCAATATTGATAGAACTGGGGCTGGGGAGCTAGCTCAGTAGAATAAGTGCTTGCCTGGGAAGCGCAAGGGCCTGAGTTCAATCCTCAGTTCCACAAAAACAAACAAATAAAATTTGATAGAACGAAGGTAAATTAAGCTTAGATTTTTAAGCACATTTGCTCAGAAAAATAATAATTATACACCATGGTTCTTTTCCTCATCTGACTTTTAACAAAACCACGCTGCCAAAAAAGACGTCTGCGAATCTCTGCCTGCTTGCTGTGTGTCTCTCCCCAAAATGTCTTGATTCTCTCGTCACTGCACCCAGGACCTTCAGGGCCACTGGCTTCCTGCCTCGTCCCTGAGACTGCTCGTTGTATTTCTCTCCAATCACGATCCACACGGCCGTAGCATCTACACTCTTTATGTGATGTTTAATAAACGCACATACCATCTCCTGTTATGGTTTGTGTGTAGATGTGGGCCCAGAGCCTCGCGCGGTCCTGAGGTGGGCTTCTAGAGTTTGAGACTGAAGCATGATCCAGTGCCAGGATTATGGGTGTGAGGGCTACCGCTGCCCTGGGTCAGACCGCCTGCGTACAGTACAGGGGCCTGAGAGAGGCTTGCACCTTGCTCCACCCCTTTCGGCTCTTGTGGCTTTTGCTGTCTCCTGCCACCCTAAGCTGGTGTCCCCCAAAGGCCATGCCACCCCACCGTGGAGCCAGCTGATTATGGACTGAAACCTCTTAAACTGATAGCTCCATAACCCTTTCCTCCTTTCACCTTGGCTAGCAGGTATTTTTGTCTCAACAGTGTGAGAACAATAACCACGACACCTTCACCTCTTGAAAAATGTTGTCATGGAGATATTTTGAAGAGATGATTATGCAGCCTTTGTCTTTGCGTGCTTTCCTTCATTTAGCCTATGAACTGGTGCTGTACATGGAAGCTCAGTTAGCATCTATTAAATAAAAAAGGTAGTAGCCGGCACACTAACACGACTTCTTGGACAGTGTATATATAGACTGAAGTTTGTTTTCTGCTGGGTAGTATGTTTCTGTTGATGCCACTCATTTTATTGCCTGAAGTGAAAAAGACCTCAGTTTCACCCTCATGGTGGCACTTCGTGAAAGTACTCTTAGGAAATCTTGGGAGGGTGTCAGACAACGTGGGGCTGGGAGACAGCTCAGGGGTCTGAAGCGCCTGCTTAGGCCTCTTAGGCAGGCACAGGGGGCCACAGCTGGATTCCCTGCACCACATGCTGTGCCAGCTCTGCCCTTAGGGTGGGCTGAGCTGGCCAAAAATTAAAAAAAATACAAAGTAAACAAAATAAATAGCAGCTGGCTTTTATAGCATCCCCACTGTTCCAGAAATGCAGCCCTGCACTGCTACCCAGAGCTGGCGAATCTCATGTGCTCATCACTTTGAACACCACTACCCCACGGTGTCCTCCTCACCTGACAGGGAGGTTGGAAGATTGCATCAAGAACTAAGATAGTTTAACTCCCAAGTTTTGACTAATGTGTTAAGAAATAGGTGCCCGTGTATGGCTTTCCTTTCGAAATAGTCACTCACTCTCCAGCTGCATCATCGTCCCTGTCCCTGTCAACTCTGCTAAGCAGAGAGTCAGATGCTATTGATCATCAGAATAAAGTACAAGACATTATGCCTAGCAACTTTGGTGAAAATCGCAGTTTTATATAAAGAATTTAGGGTCCTGTGAAGTCAATGAAAGTGGTGTTAGGATTCTCCTTGTATGAAATGTCTAAATTGTAAATTAAAATCTTAAATTCAAAAGAAAATATACAGATATTCTTTCGTAACTTGGAAGTGATAAGAGATCTCAAGGAGAGTTTAAAAAAAATCCAGAAACCATAAAGATAATGACTAAGAAACTTCAACATACTAAGATAAAACCACCATGTAATTAAAGGCACAAAAAGAAAAACTGGAGAGCAGTAAAGATAGGTTATGAGAGGTTAATTTCATGTGATTATGGGACTGTTACACAGTAGAAATACAGTAGAGAGAAGCTATTTCCTTTTTCCATAGTCTAGGGAATTTTTTTTTTTTTTTTAATTTGAGACAAATTGGCCTGGAACTCAAAATCCTCCTACCTTAGCCTCCTGAGGGATAGGTGCATACTAGTACAACTAGTTTCCAAGAGATAATTTATTTATTCACTAGGAATCAAACTCAAGACTGTGGGCTTGCCAGGCAGGTGCTTGTTACCCTGAGTCACATCTCCAGTCCCTACCTAGGTGTCCTTATAAATTGCAAATGATACTTACAAGAAGAGAACTCTTCTAACACCGTGAGCTGAATATCTGCTTAGTTCTCTGGCTAGGTAAGCTGTGAGCTGAATATCTGCTTAGTCCTCTGGCTAGGTAAGCCTTAAGAGTACTCCCACGGAGAAAACACGACCGTCTGACAAGGTGCGGCATTACGACCTAAAGAAGTGAGGACTGGGGTTTCTAGAAGGCGGGGCCTACCACTTGTTTGTAGGTACAGCGCTAGAGATGGAGGTGGCAAAGACCATGTGGGTTTTGTGGTCCTGGCATAACAAGAAATTCCATCACTAAAATCTCTTGAGTGGGAGTTTGAAACAATAGCCATGTAGAATAGAATTTTTAATATTCCTGGAGGATACTAAAGTTGTTCGCAACTATCTTAGTTACTCTTCTCTTCTTGCGGGGGCAAATACCCAACACCCAAAAGGAAGGTTTCTTTAGCTCACAGTTACCAGAGGTTTCAGTCCATATTCGGCTGGCTCCAAGGCAGAGAGGCACATGGCAGAGGGCAGCCTTTCACAGTGGTGGGCAAAGATGAAGAGCAAAAGGGAGAGAGTAGCAGCAGCTCAAGCAGCTAGCTTCTCTTCCTACCTTACACTGAAATGCAAATCACCTGCCCCAGGGGCAGGACCGCACCCACACCCACAGTAACCAATCACAAATTCCAGAAGCTGCCCCATGACGACAAGAGGCTTTGGGGGGACACTTATATACAAACCATAACAATAGACCAGAGCTAACAAAAAGTAATTGGAAAGAAGAGCTTAAAAATGCGAGCCAGCAAGGCCAATCTTTCTTTGGCCATCAAGTCTTGCTGTAAGGTGATAGCAAAGGGAAATGCATGGAGAATTATTTTAACACCCTTATCTTGGGCCATCACCCTATATCTCAAGTGTCATCAGAGACAGGGCCAACGTGCCGAGACAGGAGAGGGGTCAGGACAAATTATCTGGACAGGAAATGGGGACATACTGAAAACTCAAGATATTTTCAAGTGATAGAACAGCTACCCTGGAGGGAAGGACATTCGAACCTTGGCTGACCCATCAGGATGAGGGTCTGCAAAGTGGTGATAAGCGGAATAAGAGAATGACAGCGGCTGGCAGAAGGCTTAGGGGCACTTCTCTGTGGGTCTCAGGCTTCCTGAGATAGTCAGTCCCTCTGGCCACACAAAGCACAGGCTAAATGTTTCCAGAATAATTAATAAGAAAAAAAAAAAAAAGCCACTCAAAGGCTCTAGGATACTTTAGAAAATGTTGCTGTCACACAAGGCACTGTGCAGATGAACTGTCATTAAAGTTTTCTCAGCAACTCTTCTCTGTCCTGATTGTACCAGTGCGGAGAGCAAGGCTTCCTCAGGCCACTGTTTAGAACTCCCAAGTGACATGGCCGTGGCTTCACACCTCTAAGCACTGCTCAGACATGCGATTGAAAAGGTCCTTAACCACTAGCAGACTGACTGTTCTCCCATGAAAGCAAGGATTTCTGGGACAATTTTAAGGATGTGGAGAAAGGCAAATGTCCATGCTATTGTTTTGCTTCTGTGGAGAATGACTGCTCACTGTAGTTAGCTCAGAGGGGACTCTACTGCTTATGGCAGAAAGCTCAAGTGGCTTCAGAAGGCTGGCCAGATAGTTCAGCGGACTAAAGTGCCTGCTTAGGCAGAACTCAGCATCCGGGGTTCAACCGCTGATGTGCTGGCTTGCACCTGTAATCCCAGCGCAGGGGAGGCTGAAAACAGGAGGACCACTATGAGTCCAGTCTGTGTAGTGAAACATCGTAGTCCCTGTTCTAAATACATAATAAAATAAAATAGAGTGGCTTCCAATCTTTGGAAAAGGAGAAGCACTCTGCCAGTAGGCTCAGCAGATCACTTACAACGGTTCCACTTGGAAATTTTCGAGTTTCCTAGAGTGCCAAAGCAACACACACTTGGCGGCAAGCGTGGCTAGAATGCTGCTGTTCCCTGCTTTCCCACTTCAGCCAGCAGTGTGCGAGAGCGGACCCGGCAATGACCCCAGCCCCCAGCCAGCCAAGACCTCCAGAGCGGCACAGCTGAGAGTCCGTGGTGCCCTGTGCGGCTAAGCTGGGATGCCGGCCGGTTAGGCATATTCAGTGTGTTCTCAACCTAGCATATTTTTAATTTATAGTGCCACTTTGAGGACTTGTCTCAGCTGTAGCAGAGCGGCATCTATATTGAGCCCCTCATTTTACACAGGCCACAGGGAGCTGAGGACTGTCCGCGTGAGAGGCCTTGATGGCCCAAAGGCATCTGCGTGCCGGTTGCCAGAACCTGGCAATGCTCACTTATGTGGCAAAGACCTTCCCAGATACGCCTCAGTTAATGATCTGGAGATCAGGATCTCAGTGGGCCCAAACAATCACAAAGATTCTTCAAAGAGGGTGGCAGGAGGGTCAAAGACAGATAAAAAAGCTCAGCAAGGAAAGCAGAGGTCAGGATGAATGAGAGCATGAGCCAGGAAATATAGGTGGGCGGCCTCCGAGCAGCGGACAGGGCGAGGGTCCAGAGGAACACAGCCCAGCAGAATCTGGCAGATTTTGAGCTCCAGACCCATCCGTTAATGAAGTTTTGTTGTATGAGGCCCCAAATAGCAATTCGTTGTAGTAGCACTACGAAATGAATAAAACATAGAACAGACTGGGAGGCGCATCTGTGAACAGACTGTATTGGTGTGATAATCCTTTCCTTGGGCCCCAAAGAGAAAATCCAGTTTACTGCTGAGGTCCCCTTGCCCCCAGGAGCCCGAGCTGCCCGAGCTGCCCAGGTCCTCATATGGCTGTTGGACCTATTACTTCCAGCTCACCCCACTCTGACTGAGAAAAGGAAACCGAAAGCTCAGGTTGGAGACCAGCCTGCTCTTCTTCCACTTAGCACAATCTTCTCTGTGTCAGGGAAATTGAATAGGAACTAAGGTCCCTCGGACCTGGAGGAGAAGTCGGACTTGTAGTTAAGTGCACAAGGAGGATCCATGGCCATCAACACAGAGCTGCCTCATTGCAGGGTGGCCTAGAGGGGATCGGGCAGGTCCCAGATGTGAGGTAACACATTGCTGTGCCGAGGCGAGGGCCCTTGGGGGGATCACGGAGCACCTCCTACTTTACAGACAAGCCAGTCTTCATCAGAAATTCTAAATAACTCTGGATTATAGCTGAGCTATGCCTCATAGCCCAAATCGGCACGCACACCTAGCGTTCTCTTCTTCCTTCATGGAATCTCCAAGTTTGCTCCATGTGCTGTAACACCTAGCTGTCCACTGCAGCTGCTTAGCCCACCCTATAAGGTGCAGCAGTTAGGAAGCAGCAGCATCGACATCCTGCGACAGGCCCAACTTGTACACTGAAGCTCTACCAAAACCTGCCTTGGAGGTGCCTGCCTGCATCCTACCGCCCTGGGCACCTGAGCGGGGAAAAATCACAAGTTGAAGAGCATCCTGGGGAAAGTAGCCCATCAGCAGGACGCTGTCTCAAAGCAAAACAGAGGAAAGGGGCTGGGATATGGCTTAGTCCAGAGACCCTGGATCTAACCCACGGCGCTGCAGATGAACAGACAGGCGTACAGGAACCCCATCACTTACCCTGGGGATCACAGCACAGACTGGAGGAACAGTGCTGTGTGTTAGAGCCCATGAAAGTAAGGGATGAATGGTCCTGGGGAGCAGTTTTTGGGAGAAGTGGTGGAACCAATAGAAGGTTTTCTGTGTGACTGCTGCTGTCCTCTACAGTCCTTGGTAAAATCAACACTGCCTATAAACAGGTTTTGAATTTAGGGTTATATCTAGCAGCTACAATGAAATGTCAAATCTTCATTGTGTCAGGGTTACATTGGCATACTCAAGAATACAGCCTGAAAAAATTTTCTTATGCATGCTTTCACTGGACATTTTTATTGTTAAAAATAAGGGAGTCCTGGCAAATACTTCATGTTTGAAAAATGTCAGTGTGTTCATTGTTGGGTGAACAGGTAAATCAAATCTATATCCATGCCATGGAATATTATTCAGACTTAGGAGAGCCTGTCATTCAGCACAGAATGGAGGCAGTTAGGGGGCACTAAATTAGGGGGCATGGAGTTAGGGGGCACGGGGTTAGGGGGCACGGAGTTAGGGGGCACCGAGTTAGCTGGCACCGTGCTAAGTGAGCTGAGCCCAGGACAGAGAGGCATGGAGGTAATTGGATGCAGCTAGGAGCTGCACAGGTAAGAGAAATAAAGCAGACTGCGGGTGCCAACATCGCATGGTCCTGCTCCTGCGAGAACCTGAAAGAGTAAATGCAAGCTGGCACGTACAGTACAGACCACGAAAGGGAAAAGATTTGTTCAGTCATCGGAAGGAAAAGCTGGGATGAGGAAATAGGTGAAAAAAGGGGAAAAGAAACATTGTGGTATATATGCAGGACAGTGTGGAGAATGGTACTGCTGATTTGTGCTGGTCTTTTGAAAGTAGCAGTTAATGGTTAAATTCTATTTCTTGCTTTCTTTTTTTTTTTTTTTTTTTTTTTTTTTTTTTTTTTTTTTTTTTTTTTTTTTTTTTTTTTTTTTTTTTTTTTTTTTTGCTGTTTTCTCAACATTATCTCTTTTTTATTTTTTATTAATTTTAATAGGAAATAATGAGACCATTTCACAACGTATTGGTAGGACTGCTACAATAGTGGCTACAGTGCACATGGTTGTCTTCGCAGTAGTTGGTCAGGGTACAAGATACAGACATGATAACTGTTCTAAACTCTATTGGTACAAATATTTCTTCTCATTGAACTGACAGTAGTTGTATACATAGAGCAATAGTCCCTAATCATAGTGGGTTATCGGCAGAACTGGTAGTGTCAGAAGCTGTTGACTTGAGCCCTTTACAGCTCAGCATACTAATCTGGCTCTACTTTTTATGCCTTGTGGTTAGATTTTTCTGCTGGGTGTTCAAGGGCAAGTTAAAACAAGACCTGTATAACAAAACATGTAACTTTTGTGTTTCGCAAGGTCAGTCAGATCCTCTCAGGATTTACCTTGAAACCATGTACAGTGTTTTGTAGAACTGTTGTCAGTGTCTGCCGTCTGGATGAGTCATGACCATTGCTTGACCAATTTGCTCTCTGTGAAAGCCTGAGAGAATGTTTTCTTTCTAGGTGACTCTCCTTAGGCACATTATATGTCATCGATCTCTTTCCTCTGTGGCCCCATAATCGCCTTGGACAGAAAATTTGGGATACTACTGAGGTATAAGATGTTGCAAATTCTTTTTTTTTTTTTTTAATTCTTATTTTTCTGAATTTCTTATAACATTTTTGTTATTGTTCTGTTTTTTTTTTTTTTTTTTTTTTTTTTTTTTTTTTTTTTTTTTTTTTTTTTTTTTTTTTTTTTTTTTTTTTTTTTTTTTTTTTTTTTTTTTTTTTTTTTTTTTTTTTTTTTTTTTTTTTTTTTTTCTTTAAACCAAAAGTGCACATTTATATCTGGTAACCTATACAACTAATTTGAAGGTAGCATCATGAAATACAGCAACTAGTATTGAATTCCTATTACTTTGTTAGTGAAATTTTGTATTGTTTTTAATGCTACTTTTTCTATCACTACTTTGCATTCCTTAAAAAATAAAAGTGTACCAGGTTTCAGTTGTATGATAAAAAATTTGGAGAAATTAATGCTCAATATAAGGCCCATATGGAACTCTACACTGTTTAGTTGAAAATTAATAAAAGAGAGCATAAGTGCTCTTCACTCATACTCACACACACACTCACACACACACACTCACACACACACAAACATACACACAATGGCACTACATGTGATGATAGATGCGCTGAGTGCTTTGATTAGTATAATGGATACTTTGCATATGTGTTTATCAAATCATCACATTGTGTATATTGAATACATACTATCTTTGTTCAGCTGTAGCTCAGTAAAGTTGAAAAGCGTAATATTTACATGTTTATGTCTTCATGTTTTTAATTGACTTGATAAATATTTATTGGGTATTCAGAAGCACCAAGCGGCCTTGGTGTTTCCTCGACTGTGCCTCGGCAGTCCCCACCAGCCTCTGCACACCCAGCAGGCTCCCCTGGGCTGCACGCTCCTGCTTTCCTCTCAGAGCCAAGGCCACTGCAGAGCTCGGAAGCCAAGACCCAGGTCAAAGTCACTCTGTGCTTTCCATCGCACGTGGAGATTAGCCTTCTGCGACGCAGCCGAACAGGCTAGCCAGACGTTTCTCGTTTCCTGTTTTCAAAGCGCAGTGCTCGTGTGTGTCTTGGGAGCCTTGGCACACCTATGTTCGTGTGGAATGCAGCAACTGTTGTATAAGCTATTACTGTGAAGTTTTCAAGTAGAAAAATGCATGGTGCACGCACTTTGCGTGCCTTCCAGACCCCAGCTTCCTTCCTACTGCACACTGTCACTCAAATCTCCCTTTTTAAAAATAAGAAGATAATCAGAGCACACCCCAGGGAAAAAGGCTAAAGCAGACTCAGGAAAATGCTGGAATAAAAAATGATACGGGGAAACCTAAGAATGCCCAGAGAGAATGGAAGCAAAAAGGATAGAAGAAAGAAGACAAGAAAGGAAAGAAAAAAAGAAGGGAGGGCGGGAAATAGGATGGGAGGAAGGGAAGGAGGAAGAACGGAGGGCAGGCCGGCAACGGAAGAAAGATGTAAAGAAAAATCAAAGAAATCTCAAACTTTTTTCCGCAGAAGCGGACAAAATTATTTTGAAATTCAAGAGTCAAATACCAACATCAGAATAAACACGCATAGGAACAGCGCTGTTACCCCTAAACACTCTCAGCAACGGATTCCGGTCATGGCTGGAAAGCCCTGGCTCCTCACATTGGACGGACTCGGGTTCACAGAATGACTGCTGAGCATACTTGCACAAGAAGCAAGCAAGCCAATGAACACCGAACTGCAAAGCCCACAGAAGGCAGCATCCCAAGAACAGTGCCGGCGAGGCATACAAGCCACAGAGGCTGGGCCCCTGGGGAAAGACCAGCGATTCAAGCAGCAGCCCAGGTCAGATGATTACGTCGCAGTTGGCACTCATCAACGGGGAAAGCCTCCCCAGATTATGCAGACAGAAACAGAACGTTTACCTTGGAAGTGCCCATTAAGAGACGGATTCTGGTCACTCACTGATCCAGCAGATGGATCAATAAAGAAATCACGTTATTTGTGCAATAGAGCACAACGTTGCCGCGGAGGATAAACCTGAGTCATTTGTAGGAAAATGGATGCGTTTTGAGACCGTGTCTCAGTTACTCTTCTGTTGCTGGGACAAACATCCGACACTCGAAATTAGGAAATTTCAGTTTCCCTATTTTTATTTAGGGAAATTCCTTATTTCCTTAAATAAAGGTTTCTTTAGTTCTCAGTTACCAGAGGTTTCAGTCCACGCTCAGCTGGCTCCAAGGCAGAGAGGCACAGGGCAGAGAGCAGCCTTTCATGGCAGTGGCAAAGAGCAAGAACGAAGGGAGGAGCAGCAGCAGCTTAAGCAGCTAGCTACTCTTCCTTCCTTTTTTTTTTTTTGGTGGGGGTACCCTCCCTAAACCTGGCCTGTGCCTCTCCCTCTGGTGGTTCCATGCCTTTGTGGAACTAGCTGCTCACAATTTAAAAGAAAAATTTCTGGGGCTGGGGAGATAGCTCCGTGGCACAAGTGCCTGCCTGGAAGTGCAAGGTCATGAGTTTGAACCCCAGTCCCACAAAAAAAAAAAAAAAAAAAAAAAAAAAAAAAAAAAAAAAAAAAAAAAAAAAAAAAAAAAAAAAAAAAAAAAAAAAAAAAAAAAATCCCTCTTTATCTAACTGATCAAAGCTAGAATGTTTAAGTTACATCAATGGTATCTTTGTTTTACCCTAATTTTTCCACTCAGGATTTGATTTTAAAATAGCATTTCATGCTAATTCTTTCATGGTTGTTGTGAACAGTACAGTAAATACAGGAGCCAAATAACAACAAAAATGTTTATATACACATATAAATATCTGTGGTGGAGACTGCTTGTCCCATTTTTACCTACTAGTAATTCAATATGCCTTTTTTTTTTCTTTTTTGGCTTCTCTTAAACCTATATCCCTGTGATGTCTCTAGCATATTTGTCATTCTCTTCCTTCCTTATGTTGAAATGCAAATCTACCGCCCCACAAGAGGTGCAGCACCTATTTCCACCATAACCAATTACAAATTCCAGAAACTGCCCCATGACTGCATGAGGCTTTGAGGGGACAACTACATACCAACCATAACATTCCGCTCCTGGCCCCCCAAAGACTCATGCATATGCCTTTGTGCAAAAGACATTCTAGTCTAAGAGTTTCCAAAGCCTCAACATTGCTGAAAAGTCCAAGTCCCAAGTCTCCAAGTTTCAAGGCAAACTCTTAGCTGTGAGCCCCTGGACAATTGAAAAGCTGAACACATCCAACCTTCAAAGGCATAAGATACACGTTATCATTCCAAGAGGAGCAGCAGAAGTCCAAAATCCAGCAGGGCCAACATTAAATCCTCTCTTCTGAGTATCCGCTGCACTGTCTGCTTGCTTCAGATCTCTTGATTTAGCAGAAGAATAACAATAGTCTCGTATAACATAGCATAAGCATAGGAAGTGTAGGCGGAGAAGGCCAAAAATAGGTGAAGACACAAGAGTAACCCATGTTAGTTTATCAAAAAGTCTACAGAGTGTCCACTATCTTCTAGCCAGGGCAATCACATAATAGCCTTCTAATAAAATGTAACCTGAAAAATACATAACGTAACAACTACTGTTAACCTTCTATTCTTGTTTTGAAATTCTATACCATGTGTATTGTTGCATGTTCCTCCGCTATTGTCTTTGTTTTTTGTTATTTGCTTTTGTTTTTACTCTTTAACAAATGTAACCTGAATGTCCCAGTGAAACCTGTGTTAGAAATGGGAATATAGACTTAGCAAGAGATCATAGTCATTTCACAGAGAGAGTGTTTTCCCTTTGGGGGCTAAGACCCTCCTACCGTGGAGGTCGCCAGAATGATGCTTCTAGCCTCAGCACTCCCCTTCAAAGCTTGAAAAAGGAGGAACAATGGTCTGGTATTTATTTTCTGCATTTGAAAATGGGGTGGAAGATTCTATATTCTTTTACCACCATAAGAATTCACAGATAAGACTTTTGCTGGAAATCTGACAAGGTTGGGGGGGGGTGGTCAGCAGGTCATGGGATTCTTAAAATCTTATAAAATAAATTGTATGGCGTCAACATTCAACATACTGACAACTAGCATATTGGCTGTTAATATATTTTAACCACCATAAATATAAGGATAAGGACACTGGCAGGAAAAACATCTCTGAGGGGTGTGTTGGGTATATAAGGACGCTGTCATGGAATAATGGCAAATTTGATGGATTGAAAAGCCAAAATTGGGGATGGGGCGATAGCTCAGTGGAATAAGTACATGCCCTGGCTATGTTTCTCTCTCCAGCTTCTAGGAAGTAGTATCCAATATACAGGCAGGTGTTTTCTTTTTGTTGTTGTTGTTGTTTTTTGGTTTGTTTGTTTTGTTTTTGCCAGGCAGGTGCTTATTTCACTGAGCTATGCCCCCCCCCCCTTTGATTTCTGTTTTGGGACTTTGTGTTTGAAATCAAAAAGAAATTTTTCTTGATTCTTTCCTTGCAGAGAAGAAGGTGAAGAAGGAAAGAAGGAGGGAAAGAAAAAAGGAAGGAAACTTAAATCACCCTTGTAATTATCTTCTCCATCGGTTATTCAGAGCTGAGGCCACTCCCCATTGCAGAAGGCTGACTGAACCCTGGACACTTGTGGGCCCTGGTGAGCTCTGCCCTACAGCCCCACCACAGTGGGAGGTTCTCTGAGCTGCAGCCTGCACACCCAAGACCATTGAAGAAGGCAGGCTGAGCCTGGACAACTAAGCCGCCATGGTTAGCCCTGTCCTACCAGTCCTACCATGGTGGGAGGTTCCCTGAGCTATAGCCTGCACCCCCCCCATACCATTGAAGAAGGCAGGCAGAGCCTGGACAGCTATGGGGACCTAGTGAGCATTCCCCTCCCCCTGACTATTGAGGGAGCATTGGAGATTTGCTGCTGAACCCACACCAGTACCATAATGGAAGCCATGCTGGGGTGCAAACTGCAGGAGCTCGGTGAGCTGACCATGACCCCCAATGTCTTGGGAGCCCAACTCCTACTGTCACTGCTGAGCCTGAGTGAACATTGGGAGCGCCAAAAATGTCCAAAGAAAGAAGCAAATGGCAATATTTGACATATGTCCCAGCCAGAATAAGTCTGGGAGACAAGGTCTAGAAGACCTTGGAGGTAACACACCTAAAGTTTCTAAAATGATGACAAATAAAGTAAAGAAAATAATCCATTGGGTAATAGAAAAAATCAGATTACAAATAATATCTCCAGGAAAAAAATGAAAACAACCATGAAAGAATTCTTCAGTGCATCTGAAGAAGACAGATTAAAAAAAAGAGAGAGGATCATAAAAAAAAATAATGTAAACATAAAATGAACAATACAGGAAAGCTTTAGAATGCATGAAACAGATTCAAACATATATCCAGGAGATTAAGAACTCCATTGAAAGCTGGCAAAACCACTTGTATGGCTCTGAAGATAGACTTTCAGACCTTGAATACAGCATTGGAGTTAGTGATAGCGAAAGGAAATATCTCCAAAAGTAGCAAGGAATCAGGAAATAATTTGGTAGCTAGATAATGCAAAGAAAAACAATGTAAGACTGATAAGTGTCGATGAAACAGCAGGAGTCAATACAAAAGACAGGAAAATATTATTTGTAAAAGTAGTAGCAGAAAATTTACAAAGCATGGGAAAAGTTTCTGACACATAGTTAGGTGAGGCATACAGACGTCCAGTTAACTATAATCAAAATAAATATACAGCCAGATATATAATAATAACAGTCACAAAAATTCTGCAAAAGAACAGAATATTAAAAGCTGCTAGAAAAAAGAAATACATTAATTATCAAGGAAGGCCCATCAGAATCATAGCAGATTTCTCAAAACAGACAATTAAATCAACAAGCCCCTAGAGCAGTGGTTCTTAACTTGTGGGTCGTGACCCTGGCGGGGGTCGAATGACCAAAACACAGGGGTTGCCTAAAGCCATTGGAAAATACATATGTAAACCCATGCTATGCCATGGTGAAATGTTATTTATTGGAATTAGTAATAAACATTTCTCAGTATATAATTAAATGTTGTTTTTGTGATTAATCACTATGCTTAAATTATGTTTGATTTGTAGCAATGAGAATACATAATGCATATCAGATATTTAAATTCCGAATCATAACTGTAGCAACATTACAGTTTTGAAGTAGCCACCAAAATTATTTTTTTGGTTTGGGGCCACCGCAACTTGAGGAACTGTATTGCAGGGTCACAGCATTAGAAAGGTTGAGAACCACTGCCTTAGAGTGATATATTTCAAGTCTTGAAAGAAAACAGTTCCCAACCCAGTTTGGTGTTCCCTGCAGAACAGTGTATTAAGTTAGATGGAGAGAAAAGGTATTTCCATGGCAAAGAATAGCTAAAGAAATTCATGATCACCAAATCAACCCTGAAAAAAGTACTGACTGATGTTCTTAAAAAAAAAAAGTGATCACAAATTAAAGAACAGCAACAGGAAGGAACTACTATGTAGAACAAACTATTAAACAGAGGGGAAAAATGAAGAACCTAAAGCAACAAGGTAATATTAAAAAGATAAGGCAAAACATATCAGTTATAACCATCAATGTAAATAACCTCAATTCACCAGTTCAATAAAAAAAAAAAACCAGAGTGGTAGAGTGAGTCAAGATGCAAAACCCAACAATATGCTACATATAAGAGACACTTAATTCAAAAGTAAACTCGTGGACTTGAAAGTCAAGGGATGGGAAAGACTACTTCATGTGAAAGGGACCTCAGGAAAAGAAGGCATAGATTTCCTGGTTGCTGATGGTGTGAACGTCAAACCAAGAACAATCAACAGAGATAAACGAGGTCACTACCTTCTTGTTAGGGAAAAACTACAAGAGCAAGAGATAACAATCATAAATAGAATTTCACCCAGTGTAAGAACTTGCAATGGCATAAGATAAATTTTCACAGGCATGAAAAAAATAAAACATGCAATAACACAATCTATTATATTGTCTTTGCAGTGTAAGAACTTGAAGGAGTAAATAAAATCTGAAAGCTACAATAGATGCTGTGAAAGGGAAAATGTATGTTCAAATGGAAGGAACCTTTGGGATGAGAAAAAAATATATATATGATAGCTTGGATAATTTATTGCTGAGTTCTGGTCTTCTGAAAGGAGCAGCTAATGCTTATTTTTTTTCTTTTCTTTTTTAACTTTTTATAAGTTTTTTGACCAGTGTTGGAGGCTTATAAGTGGTAATCTGAACAACTAATTGGAAGAGCACATTATGCCATGTAAGAACCATTATTGAATTCCTATTACTTTGTTTAGTTAGATTTTGCATTATTTATGTATGTTTTTTTACCTTTTTATTGTCTTTAAAAAATAAAAAATTCTACATAAATCCTTTATTCAGCTCCCATCTCAGACTCGTCATTTGTAAGAAACACAGTGGCTTTGATCTGAGCTTCAGTGGCCCTCAGTTCTGCAATTCTATGATTCCATACTCTTTCGAGAAAAATGGCTCTGACAGCAAAGTTTAATGGAGATGCCTTGAATGGCCTGGGGAACCACCAGGTCTTTGTTGAGCACACTCCTAGGCACGTTTGGTGGGCTCTGGAGGTGTGGCCATGGGTGCTGAACCTGGGCCCAGGCCCTATCTCTCGGGATGATTCCTGGCTCTGCTCCTTGGTCTCCACGAGCTTCCTGGCTCTGCTCCGCCGTCATCTTCTCCCAGGATGATCTTTCCTGGGGGCCACCTGGCTGTAGACAGGAGCTCTGGAAACCACCACCCAAATTCACTCTCCTCTTTAAAGTGCCAGTGTTGCTCCTTGTGCTCCAGCAATAAGGAAGTTCATACACTGGTCCAAAAAAAATTTTTTTTTTCAGTACTGGAGATCAAACTCAGGACCTTGTGCTTAGCCAGGCAGGCACTTACGCTGCGCACTATCTCCCAGGCCCTTGCCCAAACAATTTTTCATGAATGACAAGTCAATAATCAATGTAAAAAGTAAGCTAGCAATAACTGGCTTCTAAATCCCTGTCTCAAAATCAGTGAGTAATGGAATTTTGAACATGTGAGACTTATCTTTGTTTGTCATTCTGTGGAATGCTTAAAACACAAAGATCTCATTCAGTTCATTTATATCACAAGGTACATTTAGCAAGGGGTAGTAAATTCAGGGTCTGACAGCCTCGATTTAAAAAAAAAATACTGTGATGTAAGTGTGCCCCTTGATGATGCTACACTCATAGCTAATGTCTACAAATTTGTAGGCTTATCTCTGCTCAGAGACCAAATTATTCACTCACAATGTGTCTACATGACAAATAAAGGGAAAGAGGACAAAAGGTAGGACGTGAAGAATCCCCACGTAATCTGTATCTCTCCCCACTTTCGTATGAGTTCTACTTCACATAAAGGGCATCTGTACTCTGCCTCCAAAAGGCCAACTGCGTCGGGTGATGGAAAACCCATTATCATTGTTCATGGTTGCTGTTTCCATTTAAAGGCTGTGACTAGAAAGTTAAGGATCCAGAAATTGTTATTGTTTCATGGAGAGTGAAATGGAAAACAAAATGCAGCAAAACCTAGTTAAAAACAAATGGTGTCCTTTCCTGTCTCAATCTCTCATGCACTGTCCTGTTGCAGTGGATTTTCCATTAAGAGAAGGGGACAAAAGAAATGGGCCAGGGTCTCATCACTGGTAACAAGAGCTACATGTGTAGCCAATACCTAACTTGAAATATGAAGAATAGCGTATTGATCCAACATATTTATGTTTGTTTAATGTATAGTTAGAGATCAGTGGTCTTCAATTATTAGCATAATTGATACTTTATTAAAAAAAAAAACCCAGAGGGACTAGATGACAAGAGGACACTGTTTGGGGTATTTCAAGCTGATCTCCTTTCCCCTCGCATTTTGCTGTGCTTGATACTCTGTGTTCTGTCAAGCAAGGGTGTTGTAAGAATTACTGCATGGACAACAGTGCTGGCAACTGCCAAGTGCTCAACGATCATCATAAACACAAATACGACCTTTATTCATATTTAAAAATTGATGCCAAATAACACAGACCAGATGAAGGCAGCATTTTATTGGACAATAGCAAAGCAATCTGGCATGTTTTCGCCATTTTTGGTAGGTTCATTTTAGGGTTCTGGAGAACTGATACTAAAGTCCAGAAAAAAGATGGTAGAATTACTATAAAACAGGACACTACAATTTTTGCTTCACATTTGTGATGTTCAACAGAACCATATTTATGCTGGTTTTAAGCACGATTAGCGATCAGGAAGGAATAATTCTACAATCTCAGTCAGGCGTGCGCCAGTTTGCTTGTGGGGCAGTTCTTGGTACTGTTCTCAAATGGTAGTTACAATATTTCAGGCTTAGGACAGCCAGGCTCGTGTATCCTTGCCAGTCAAGGATAAAGAAGTGCTTGACTTGCAAAGGGTTAAACAACTCACACAGCTTCTCTGTCTGTAGTTCTGTGGTCCTGAACACAAGCTTGTAAAAGAGATGTATGTGTCGCATTTCCCTCTCAAGTGCAAGTAACACATTCCCTGTAGTGAGATCGAGAAGGATCCTAGATTTTGATTTGACAAATAGTAATTCATTATGGACTATAATGTGGTGTTTGTTTTATATATATAGTGATATGATTAATGAAACTAATTATTATATCCATCACCACATCTGTTTATTATTTCTTGTGGTGAGAACATTTAACACTCTCAGAAAACATGAAATATAAAATACCATGTTATTAATTCTCATTACCATACAATGTAAAAGATCACTAAAATTTATTCCTTCTCTCCTACTGAAATTCTGCACCTTTCAACCAACATTTCCCCTTCTTCAATTCCCTGGTCTCCCTCTCCCCAACTGTGATAATCACCATTCTATTTTCTATAACCTTGACTTTTTCAAGATCCTAAATGTGATTTAGATTAGGAAACAATTTTTCTTTTGCTTTCTAGTCTACTTGTCTCTCTGTGTCAGCTGATAGGATTTCCCTTTCATTAGGCTCTCTAGTATACTTCTACATATATCTATTCTGTACACTACGTTTACATAGTGTTATTGTAGAGAAAATAACAATGAACTTAGTGTTCTCTGCAACAGGGATATCAAACATATTCTGTATAGAGACCAATAAGGAATGTACTCGGCTCTGTAGCCCACTATTCTAACTCACCACTGATATTTAAGCAAGATCTGAAGTATGGAAAACTCCTCTTTAACTGCCAGTCCTGAGAACCAGCAGGACAAATGGGAAACAGTCACTAGGCAACAGCTCATGCTCATGTGATTAGCCAGGTTTCCTGTTACTGGGACAAAATATTTAACATCAAAGGAGAACTCAACTTCAGCTTAAGGGTTGAGAGGCTTCAGTCCATGGTCCCCTGGCCCCAGGAGAGAAACAGCATGGTGGGAGGGGAAGCGGAGCACAGCAGAAGAGAACTGGAGGCCAGGGAGCCCAGCCACACCAGAGCTTGCTTTCATAATTTCTCAAGACAATTAAGATGATGTCAAGTTGGAAGGTTCATCACATCCCAAGAACCTCATGCGTTCAAACCACCTCGCACATCCTATTCTCTGTAGTCCCATGAACTCTCTTTATAAAACATGAGGCCTTCCTCCTCACCTTTGAGAAATATTAAGATTTTTTTTGTTTGAGGTGTCCTGTGTGGGCTATCACGTCATCTTCAAATAATGATAACCCCACATCTTCCTTTCCAACCATTATTGTTCTTGTTGAATTGCTCTGTATAATGATCAGAACTATATTGAATGGGAGTGGTGACAGTTGACATTGTTCTCTTATTCCTGATCAAAGAAGATTGATAAAATGGCCAAACTCCCCAAATCATTATACAGATTCAATGCAATACCAATTAAAATACTATCAGTATATCTCACAGATCTAGAGACAATATTCATAAAATTCACTTGGAACTAGAAGAGACCTAGAATAGCAAATTCAATCCTAGACAATAAAGGAAAGGCACGAGGTATTACAATCTCTGAATTAAATTTTACTACGCAGCCTCTGTGGGTGGTAAAATCATCATGGTATTGACAAACAAACAGACCTCAGGATCACTGAACAGACTGACCACAAACAGACATGACCACAAACACTCTCAGCCACCTTATCCTTGACAGAGGTCAAACATGTTCAGTGGAAGCAATGTATCCTCTGTCACACGTGGTACTGGAAAAACTGGCTTTCCACATGCCAGAGGCTAAAAATGGGCCCAAATCTATCAACATACACTAAAGTAAAAATAGATTAAAGTTCTAAATATCGAAACAGAAACAATAAATCTACTGGAGGATAAAGTAGGAATATAGGGATCTGTAGAAAGTTCATGAACGAAATCCAAACTGCACAAGAAATACCTTAAAGAATCAAGAATTAGAATCTCATCTTTTGGAAAAGTTTCTATACTTCAAAACAAATCTCCAACACAGTAAAAGGAAAACCAATAAGTTGTGAAAAAAAAAAACAATTTAGCTGACTGTCCTCAGACAAAGGACTTCTATCTAGAACATATAAAGAATTTTTAAAAATTAGGTCCCCCAAAATCAAAAACCCAATTAAAAAATGGGTATCTGAGATACCCAGATGAAGAAATACAAATGGAAAACAAATATATATACATGAAAAAATGTTTAAAACCATTGATCACCCAAGAAATGCAAACTAAAACGACACTGAGCTTCCATCTCACCTCCAAAAGAGTGGCTATTGTAAGAAGTCAATCAATAACAAACGCTGGAGGAGCTGCTGGGAGTGTGGACTGGTACAGTCACTATGGGAATCAGTGTGCTGTGGGCTCTTAGGCCCTCATCGGAGGAGCTGAGTGCCTGGGCCGGGACCCAGATGGCTGCTCGCCCTCTGTTCTGGCTCCCTGGCTGCTATGGAGAAGCAGCTCTCCCTTATCACACCGTTCTGCCCCGGAGTCTCACAATCAGTGACTGAATACTATAAGAACTGTGAACCGAAACAAACCTCTTCTCCTTTAAACTGCAGGTGCCAGGCATTTCGTTCCAGGGCTGGGACAGTGACTGATACAAGCGGTATGCAATTACATCTTTGGTAGAGCTTCATGGCACCAGATAAGTTGCAGCACCATTGGACAACAATCACTGTAGGAATCAAGGAAAACAGAACTGACTGTATTAACTCTGTACATGAACATCTTTGGAAGCCAAAATTATTGCAACTTTGAAGAGAGAAAGCACTAACCGGCATTATATGTTTCTAGTTTTACTAAGGTAAATGTTGATGGCTGCAACTGTTTAAAATGTCTTCGAGCCATTCAACACGTTGTATAAGTAAGGAATTCTTGAGGACAAAACTGAGAGTAAACTGCTACTACTGAGGGAACCTGGATTAACCGCACCCAGTAATAACATTTTCTCCTGTGACCTTACGGAAAGCCGGTGGCTGGTGGTTCTTCTGGAACTGATCACCCAGGCACTCCTAGGCTTGAGTCCTCCTGTTGAGGACACTGGTGGTCAGCTGCCACGGGTATG
>PVJA010018356.1:0-40122 GCA_004027025.1 Myocastor coypus | reverse complement strand
AAGAGCAAAGCTGCAGCTGCATGCCCAGCCGCTAGTCCCCAGGCCCTGGCCACACACTCCCACCCTCTGGGCCACAGAGCCAAGGTGAAGATGCCCAGGAGCGAGGTTCCCATTGCTCTAGGCTCCCCTCCCCCGGGCAAGGCCAGCGTGTCCTCTGCAGTCCTTCCAACCTGGCAGCATGCAGGGCCTGCCTTCCAATCTTCCTCAAGATGCACTTTTCCTTGTGTATCAGGCTTCACCTCACTGACAGAAACCTGACCACTGCAGGTAGAAGCCAGCCTCTTTCAGAACTCTACACCACAGACTCCTGCCAGGCACTTCCTATGCCCACAGTCACCTTCTGTGTGCAAGAAGGAAACTGAGGCATAAGGGCTGAAATGGACAAGTGGGCTTTCTATATCCCCTCCCTACCTGGGTTCCTTCCCTGGACTAAGGTAGGGTCCCCCTCAAAGCACACAGCTCAGAGCCCCCCCCCCCATTCCTCAGCAGAGCTCCCCTTCCCCCCAGCTTTAGCCTGGCCTCCATCTCTATCCCATGAAGACCTTGGCGAGGCTGGCTCTGGTACAAGCCGGGCTTCTGATGGCTACCTGATCTTATCTCAGGGCCAACCACGGCACTGCCAGGGCACAGTACCCATGAGGCCACCGAGGGTGCGGTCCTGGGGCAGATCTTCTTTTGCCTTTCTTACATTTGCCTTTGAGGAACATTTTCCTCACACCAAGGGCTTCAAAGGCATCTTTAAAATGCTTTGACACCCACGGCTCTGCAACACTGGGCACCCCTCTAGCAGGATACGGCTCAGTGAAACTTCCTTAGCTTCTATCCTACCAAGCAGAGGCTACAGACACCTGGATGAGAAGCCCTAACCTCCTGCCCCCAACCTCAACCCAGCCTACTTCTTACATTCTTTGCAATGGCCCATTAGCCCCTGTGCTACCTAGACCTTGAGACCCACATCATGACTCCCTCTAGGGAAGGACGGGACCTCTCCCCACACTGAACAGAGGCTGAGCTGGGCTGGGCTGGGCTGGGTGAACCATGGCCTGAGCAGGAGCAATATTTTTTTTTTTAAGACTCTGAGGAGGATGGCCGAGAGGCGTGGAAATGCTGTCATGGTTTGGGGCAGCGTTTCTCACAGCATGATCTTAGCGTCACACGGGAGCTTGTTAGAAATGCATGTGTTGAGAGGCCGACCTCAGACCTGAGGAAACAGAAACTCTCAGAGCAGACTCCGAAACCTGGGCTTTAATGAGGCCTCCAGGGAAGTCTAGTGTGCACAAACATTGGAGAACTACTCATCTAGGAAGAAGGTGGCCTGGTGGGACACCAGGAACACAGCTTCCAAGTCAGGCAGGACTCCTCGGTTTCCACTGGACACTGCCACCTCTTACTTCCTAGCTGGGAAGCCATCGGAGCCTTAGTGTCTTGGCCTATCAAGTGCAGTTGGCATGAAGATGAAAACACTGGCAACCTCTCGTCTGTCCACCGAGACTCTTGGACAGGGATTACCATGTCCATAGCAGGGGAGGTAACGGCCCTCCAGGGAGCAGCTGCTGGTCCACCCACAGTGCCTACCCTTCCATCTCCATGGCCCCAGCCCCATTGCGCTGGCTCAGAGGTGAAGGCTCTGGGAAACGGCAGGCAGGATGCCAGAAATGGCTGAGAGCTGGGGAGGAAGGAGGGAGCAGAGGCCTGCTTTATTAAATTTCAATTTACAGGATGGTGACTGTGACATCCAGTATGTGTATTAGAAATGAGCTCTTTGTCCTTTTAGCCAGGAATGAGCCGCAGGCATCTCTGCAGACAGGGTGGGCTGATTTAAGGGCTTGGTTATTGGTCATTAACCCCTTGACACAAAAGTTCATTGCTGTGCCAAGGGCCACAGCGTGCTGATGCTAAATCAGGAACAAGGGGAGTGACTTCCAAAATGATCTTCTGTTCACCAGCCACAGCACCAGCTCCTTTGGGGAATAGAAGGCATTTATAAATCTCTCTTGCTGTTCCAGAGAAGGAGCATTAATGTGAGAGGCAAGGTTCTCAGCTCAGCGTCTGCCCCCTTGATCTCACTTGGCAGGTGCAGGGGGAACAGGTGAGCCCAAGGGGCTTGGTCTCCTCCAGCTCTGGGGAGAGAGGTTTGTTCCTGGGACTCAGCAGCCCACCAGCCAATGACGGATCCAGTTTGATCCAGCCGACGCCCTCTAAGGTAGCAGGCCTGAGCAGAGAATAAGACACGCCCCTTCCGGAAAGAGATGCTGGCCATGTACCGAAGGGTGCATGGGACATACTCTGAGACAGGCTTCTAGCAGACTGGCTGGGCAAGGCACTACAATGCCTCAGGGCTGGAGCGACGACCCCTTGCCTCAGAGCAAGGGAAGCCAGCAAGCGAGGAAGTTTGAGAGCAGTGGGGGAGGACAGGGCTTGTGGACGAAGAAACATAGTAAACAGCCACCAAGGCTTGAAGAGACAGCGCTCTGGGGTGGGGTGTGGTGAGGAAGAAAAGTGAGGGATAAAGAGTATGGGCAGCACAGCGCTGGCCTGTGGCGCGCTTAGCCTCAGTCCGTGTCCCCTGCTTCTTAGCCCATCTGCAGGGTTTTAGTCTTTTGGGTCAAAACCAGCCAAGGGGGCGTGGAAAGCAAGGTTGGGCTAGAGGTGACTCAGCGTCTGCAGCCCTGTCTGGAAGCTTCCAGCTGTGCCTGCGGAGTAGCAGGAAGGAAACTCAGAGCTTTTGACCAAGGAGCTGTCATTGAACGCAAGACTGCATAGAAGAGGCTAAGCGGAGCCTGTCCTCTGTCTGCCACCATGTAGCCAGGGAAACAGCCACACAGCATGATGGCCAGGCCATGTAGCAAGGGAAGCAGCCACACAGTATGATGGTCAGGCCCAGAACATTTACGTGAGCTGAACCCCGCGTCAGTAATGTCAAATGTAGTCTGTATGTATCATTGACCAAATGGAACATGAGCAGGAGTCAGTGCACTGGGGGGAGGTTGAGCTTAGCTGCATCCTCGTGCTTGGCTTCGGAACCTCCTAGGGGGTTGGCGCAACGCACTTCTGGGTACATCTGAATGAGTCACTCTTAGTAGTTATGCACGGTCCTTGGCCTTTCTCCCTCTGGCACTGTTTCCTGCTCTCCCAGGCTGCCCTGAACCGAACATCTTTGCTTCTCTGAGCCCTTCCTCCATGTTGTCCCTACCCTGCAGCCAGTTGGCCACGACTGAAATCACCTGAAACTGGGCCGAATTAGACCTCTTCTTTACATGGTGGTTTCAGGGTCCTGGGCACCAGTGGCTGGAAACTTCATATATGTTACTTCCAATCAGAAGCTTTAAGAGCAGTTTTGCCATCAATCTTGTGATCTATTTTTGTCATTGTCTCTGAAGTGTTGCAGGTAGGTGGGGCTCTTTTGGCCCTAGGAAAAACTGGGGCGACACAGAATTGAAGCTGATCTATTGTTCATAAGCAAGATATGAGCATTCTGGTTAGCAGCCACCAAGATCTGAGGATCCTCAGCTTTCAGATACTGGAGGTGGACAGGTGCCGCCAAACCCTACAGCAAGGAACACAGCTATCGCTGCCAGAAGCTGGTGGCAAGGAAAATGGCCCTGGACACCATGAAGATGGTGACCTCCCATAGGCATTGGTGAAGCAGTTGGCAGATCTGCTGCGGGCAGCATCCTGGTAGGCTGATTACACGGCAAATGAGTGCATGTGTGCAGACAAAGCACCAGGCTCTGTCGCTATCAGCAGCTTTTGACAAGGTACTGCAAAAGGGAGATAAGGTCCAAAAAGAAATGGACAAGCTGTGCAGTTAAGAAGTGCTTGCTGTCAGCCCCTGAGACTTCGAGGTCATAAGCTACTGAGGCGTAATGAAGCCAGAGCCAACTGACAGACATTTCGCTAGGCTCCTTTGTTGAATCATCGCACAAAAACAGAATTACACAGCACTACATGTGCTTCTAAGTAAAGTACGGGGACTCTGAAAATGTTTACCAAGGGACTCGATCTATCTAATGTGGGGTGGGCCAAAAGGGTTGATTCAAGGAAGACTGATGCAGGTGGCAAGCTGTCTAGATTCAAGTCCCTCCTTCCATCTTTTATTGGCTCGGTGGTGACATGTACCTGACTCAGTCAACTGTTGAGCAACCACAGAGGCTGACAGTTGTACTTACCACTAGGGATTTGGATTCCTTCTATAGAATGATTAGTGCTGGTACAAGCTGAGAGCAACACTGTATTACACTGGCCACTTACTGCTGGATCCCAAGTTCCTGGAGGGCAGGGACCACACTTGTTTTGTTTACCATTTCATTTTTTGTATTTAACTCTCTTCTAGACATATAGCATGTACTCAGAGTATAGTTGCTCATTGAACTACTATCCTAATACCTTATTCCAAGAATACTAGAACTTCAGCTCTGAAATTCACCCAGTCTTGTTCCCTGGTGCCTGCTTCATATCCCTTACTCCAAGATTCCTAGAGTCTTCCCTCTGCTCCCTTGTGGGCCAGTACTTGGGGCAACACTCTTCATATGGGCCTGTGGCTGAGTGTTGGAAAGAAGAGGGTCTGTTGTTGAACAAGAGTTTTACTCTTTGTCCCCAGCACATAGTCAGTGCAGGCCTGTTATGGTGTGTCTGTATTTGTCCCCCCTAAATCTCTTGCAGTCACTGAAGTGTAGTTCTCCAGTTAGTGACTAATTCATGAGGCTGGGATTGTGGGATTGTGGGTGTGAGTGCTGGGGGCTGAGAGCCTGAATGTAACATAGGAGAGCCACAAAGGCGACCTGTTCTGCATTGCTGTCGTGGCAGTGTTGCTGCTACTCCTCCCTTTTGCTCGTGCTGTTTTTCTGCCTTCTGCAGCCTTGAACTGCCGCCCTCTGCCATGTGCCTCTCGGCCTTGGAACCAGCTGAGTATGGATCAAAACCTCAGTAACTATGCACTAAATAAGCCTTTCCTTCCTTCATTTTGGATGTCAAGCATTTGTCCCAACAATGAGAGAAGAGTAACTGAGAGAAGGTCTAATAAGCCTTCCCTGGCCCCCATGGAAAATGAGAAGGCTCTATCTCTCGCTCACACACAACAGTTGTGTTGAGCTACACTATGAAGACACTAGGAGTCTCCCAGTAAGAAGGGCTGAATGTTTAGGTCATCAGATATTTTAATATATGGTCAGTGAGGTTGTGGACTTTCTAACAATCTCAGCAATCAGGAAGATACAGGACAGAGCCTGGTAATAAAATCTCTAGGTTTAGATCCAGCAGGGAGACATTAGTTTAGAAAATGGTGTTCATGTGGATAAAATAATGGTACCTGATTCTAATCTGCAAGTACTAATCTCTCTACTGTCCCTGTTGTCACACCACCTCCATCTCCATCTCCCTTGTCCGGGAGGAAAATATAACCTGCTAACTGGGGGAAAGCAAAACTCCAGTTTATTGCACGTTACAGAGGCATTAGAAAACTAAGGCCACTCTTCTTGGGGGTCCCTTTTCTGGTAGAAGCATGTGAGAGATGCTCAATAGATAGTTTTCAGTGAGTGGGTGAACAGCTGAATGAAATAATACAAACTGAACAGCATGGGTACCGTGAGTGCTAAAATGAACACGGGATTTTCTCATCATTGCAAAGCAACCACTTCACGATGCAGCTCTGTGGCTCTTGCTTCCAAGGCCAAAATCCGTTCCTCTCGCCCTTGGGTCTGGGCTTGGCGGTGTCACTTCAGATCATGCGATTTCCACAGTGAATGTGACACAAGCAGAGACAGGAGAAGGACGCATGCGCTTTAGTGTGTCCTCAGGAATGCCTGTTGTGGTCACGACATTAAAAGCCTGGCCCAGAAGCCCTTCCTTCCCTGTGACAGGCAGTCAGGCTTCAGAAGCCAGTCCACCATGTGCTGACCACAGATGCCTGAGCTAGCCCAGGGGAGAACAGGAAGCTCTAGCCTGGTTCAGCTCAAACTGCTCACTGCAAGATCCCAAGTTCAGTAAGTGGAGGTGCTGTCGCCCACTCAGTACAGTGCTTTGTTAGTAGCAAAAGTGCAGGGACAGAGGTACCTCAAGTCTCGGGTGGGTTCAGAGAGCATAAAGCAGACAGTGCAAGTGTGTGGAAAATCGTTGTTCCTTGTTGTCCCCTCTTGGTTGAAGAAGAAAATAAAATAATAATGATTGTAATATTTCCCCTTTTAATGAGTTCTAGATGTCCAACTTGCTACATGCTTTTCATATACACTTGTTCAATTTTCATCTTAACTCTGGGTAAGAGGGAGTGTTTTCTACAATTTGAGGTCAGAAAAAAGAAGCTTTGGTAAATGAATGGATAGACGAGGCAGGGGTGGGTTTCAACTCAGGTCAGTTGGTGCTAAAAGCCAAGCTTTCAACCACAACGCACCCTGCCGCCTCCTCAGAAAGAAAGAAAAGAGGGAAGGAAGGAAGAAAGGAAGGAAGGAGGAAAGAAAAGGAAGGAAGGAAGGAAGGAAGGAGGAAAGGAAGGAAGGAAGGAAGGAAGGAAGGAAGGAAGGAAGGAAAGAAGGAGGGAAGGAAGGAAGACAGGTTTAGGCTGTGGTTTCCCCTCAGCGGGCCCAGTATTACACGCTGGTCCTGCCTGCTTTCTCCCGGTGCATGTGCTACAGGCTGCCTTTCAGGGCCAGCCCCAGCTCTTCTGGGAGGCTTCGCAGACACCCCACTCTGATAACCCAGCCTTCTTTTCTCCTCTGCAGTGGGGACTCGGAACCTTCCCCTGGCAGAGTGGAGCCTCCACAACTCTGCTGAACCTGCATGAGAGCAGAGTGAAACCTGGGAAAGATGCAACGTCATGAGGACAGTTTGGCTGTCAGCAGTACAGAGAGCTCATGGGAGATGCACTGAGTTTCCTGAGAACCCAAGCTGGGGACAAGGTTCACCGCAGGAGCTGCAGTAAAAGGAGATGCTACTCCGCCATGGGATTCTTTTGACTAGCTCTTCCCACTTTGCCAGGGGGCCTCTTTGTGGGCTTCCCTTAGCCACAGGAGGAGACTCCAGTGGAAGCTGCCATGGCAGATGATCCCTAAGGCTTCATCTCCACAGTGCTTCTCATGGCCCAGTCTGTCAGGAAAAACCATACTGCACAAGTGATGGCAGAAACCACATTGCGCAGACTTGCTGGGTGCCATCAGCCACAGATATCCTACATCCAGGGATAAATTGCCTATTTCATGGGTATCTGTTACTTCCAATGAAGACAGTTCACCAAGTGAGTCATTATAGGAGAATGAATTTTGTTGTCTTTATGGGGCTTTGTCATCCTCCTTCATCCCTAACATGCCTTATGCTTTTTCTCCAGTTCATTTTCCTTCCTAAGCCCTTCTTTGCCTCTTCTGAAATTCTCTCCAGGATCGTCCTTTCCAAAAAAGGACATTTTCAGCACCCCCCAACATGGCCTGGTTCCGAACTTACTGCTGCTCTCATCAGGGACACGGGGTACAGTCACCACTGCCTTCCCCTCACCTTTCTCTCCTCTGTATCTCAACCCCCATGCCCTACTCTAAAAACATCCTTCCTCAGCAGTGAGACAACAGGCACTGCCCATGCTGCCCACCTTTCTTCTTCTTGTTCCCATTCTCAGGCAGTCTGCCACCTTCATCAAGAGCTCTGCTATGGATTGCAGCTTCCTCTACCCCGCTGCTAAGCAGCCCTCCCAGTGACAGTGACCCACACTGCTCACAAAATCATGGCTTTAATTCCAGGGGTGGACACTGTGCTTCACGGAAGGCACCACACCTACACCCCAGCCGTTCATGTCCCTACTGCTCTACCTCTGAAACCCTATTCTTTACAATCCTTCTTTGCCCAAGCACCTGTTCCTAATAACCACTCTCTTACTTCCCTGCTCAGGAGCCTGGTGGAGGCCTTCAGGATAACAACCTTTGGTCCTTTTACTTTTTCTACCATATTTTTTTCTTTCTTGGCCTCCTCACATTCCTGGAAAGACTACATTCAACTTCTCTCCTTCACCCCCTTGCTAGCCTCTTCAGGTCTTTGATGCCTTGTTCTTTTGCTCGCCCTCTGCTGTCCCTCTCCCCCTCAGCCTGGTCCCCAGCGCACTGCCATTCCCTGAGTGCTTGTGCTGCCAGAGAATGTTCATAGAATGGGGTCTATTACACCCACAGTTCATGATCTTTAGCCTCAGTCAGGCCAGGTACATATTGGGAGCATGTACCGTTGGGCACTTTCCAGGCATGTGATTGCTCTACAGGCATCTAAGCCTTCTCTACCCTACCCAAGTGGCCACATGTCCCATGTTTCATGTGCAAAGCCACCTTGAAACTTGTGCCGAGCCTCCCTCCATCCTTCTCATAGTCAAAGATCAACTGAGCTTCAGTCTCCAACACCCCGGCACAGTCTGCAGGCTGAAGGAAGTAGCTTCATTCATCGCCCCCTTGCCACTCACATATCTTTCTCAGCTGACATCTTTCCTTTAGCCTCCCAACACGGTCCTTCATTGGCTTTCTAGGAAAGCAAATCAAAGCATTCATCCTTTGCACCCTGGTGTCCCTTCTGGTGGGCAGCTCCTTCCTGGCTGACTGGGAGGCAGAGGCTCCCACACCTGCTGGCTCTGCCTCTTCACTCACTTTCTGGGTCAGCGACCCCTTTGCTACCACATCCTCCCTGTGCTCAACAGCCCCAAGATGCACCCTGGGCAGGAGAATTCCTTATTGTCCACTGCCTTCAAGCTCCAAGGACAGGCACTCAAGTGACCCTTACCGCACAGAAACCCTTGGAGGGGATGAGAAGGTGAACATTGGCTCATTCTATTTTGTGAGCATCACTTAAAAAGCTTCAATTTCTCATTAAATTTTTTAATGTATTTGTTTCAGGGCTCGCTATGCCGTTCAGACTCAGTGAGCCTTCTAATTTCAGTCCTCCCAGTGCTGGGATTACAGGCATGCACCACCATGCCCATCTCTGTGGCTGGCTCAGTGCATCCAGAGGCGGGGCTGGTGCAGCATGTGGTGCTGTGGACCCAACCTGGCCCCTGTGCTTGACTAAGCAGGAGCTTAGTCCGCTGAACTATCTCGATGGCCCTTCATTAATGTATTTCTTTCATTAACCCATATTTGCTATGCACCTTTAACACCCCAGGCAATGAATGGGTGACATCTGAGCAACCCAGTATGGTCCAAAGATAGCAAAGATACTGCAGCGATACAAATCTTTTTCTGTAACCCATTCATTTAAGAGTAAAGACCAGCAGATCCTTTATCCTGCAGAAAAACATGTTACAAAATTTTCCTTTTTAGTGCATCCTCCACCCAAGCTAACCTCCACTCTCATACACAATACTGTATTTAATTCTACAGTTTTGAGCAAGGAAAAAATGAAGCTATTGTGGTGATTGATTTAGAGAGTCCAGCTCTGCATAAGTTCTTGGTACAATAACACAGTGCAAACCTCAAGGGCTCCACTAAAGACCTACCCTCTCGGGGCTAATGCAATGAGCAGATTTCAGAAAAAGCATCCGAGACAGAGGGAAGGTGGTGAGAATGGAGTTAGTTGAAAAAAATCAGATAGAAGAATCCAGTTATGCTCTTGATATATTCTGAACACATCTCCTTAGGACTTCTTTTGAAATGGGTTTCGCATATCCTTATACTGCGCTGATGTAAACACCATTCAGATGTCCACACTCAATGCTGCCAGTCACTGACGAGTCCCTGAGTGTCTTATTTATGCTCCTTTCTGAGATTCTCAGCTAGAGGATCTTTGCAAATGCACGGAGAGATTTTGGTCACACGTTGCCAGTACTGGTGGCCATGACAGGCCACCCAATGAAGAACTGCTCCACCCAAAATGTCAGGACACCCCACTGGGGGGCAGAAAAGGGGGGGCTCCTATGCAGCAGTCACCTGCACAGGGCCAGCCCTGGCGTGAGGGCCCTCGAGTGCTCATGGAAATGATGGGGCCCTTGGGAGGGCACGGTACTTAGGCTCTCCAGGAGGTGGAATGCTTCCGCTGTCCACTCTGTTGCCAGCCCCCTGTTCTTGTCCTGGACTGTCCGCATGCAGGCCTGCATGGCCGTCAGGAGTGGCCATGGAGTCACGACAACCCACAGGAGCATTAATCAACACAGCCCGACTGACAATAGAGCCCTGAGGAGGTCACTGTCTCTTGCTTGGGGGTTGGGTCCCATGCAAGGGCAGGCCAGCTTCACATTGCAGCAAGACCTAGTGGCAGGAGACACCCTGATGCAAAGAGCTGCCCTCTAAGTCCTGTTCACAGCAACCAGCCAACTGTGGAAAACAGGATGAGGATCTGGCTTCGAGCCCACTATGCGATTCCATTCCCATTTTCCATGAAAGATACCGGGTCTGAAAGAAGAAGTGCAGATCCTGCCAGTTCTTATCTTGATTAATACTAACTCTATAAGGATATAAGAGCAATTACCATACTGAGTGAGGCCTGAAACCAAATACCACCCCAACCAATGACCACATATTGATGGAGGGCTCCCTGGGGGCCGGGCATGGTGCTAAGCGTCCCATGTAGCTCGCCCCTGAATCCTCCCTAGGCCTCTGTGCAGGAGATCGTTTCCACCTCTTGCTACAGCTTTGGGTTAAGGTTAGGGAGTGGCAAAGTCAGTGTCCCTGAGCAGGCCACTAAGACTGTGTGGACGGAGGGGTACAGTCCCACCTCCTCCAGCCCAGTTGCCCTTTCAACCTCAAAAGTATGTCTGGTGGTGGCTCCTCCATGTTGCTTTCACTGCCGTCTTTCTTTATGTAGCAGGTGTGCACTCCATGTACCCCTGCATGCCTTCCAGTACCATGCCACGCTGTTGCCCCTTCTCCTGCCTTTGCCCAGAGAGTCTCCTGAGCCCAGGACCACATAGTTTTGTAAAGTATGAAAGCAGAATAGAGTCATAGCTCCAAGCCTGGGCAACCTGAGTGCCATGAAAAATTCTAGCACCTCTTGTCACTGGGTGACCCAGAGCACGTCACATAATTGCCTCAGGCCGTATGGGATCTTCTTCAAAGGGGTCAACAAAACACTGGGTCCTGAAAGACATCAGGACTAAGGAAGTGACAGTTGTAAGCTGCTATTGTTATGATTATCTTAGAAATTGTACATGCTTGTGGAGACCTGGCTCCAGCTTGGGGAAGAGACCATCCCATCTGTGAGGCCAGCTCTGGGCCAGATGGGGTGCTAGGACACACAGGTGTGACACTTCATCTAACATGCAGCATCGGTCCCCACCGTACTGATCAGGAAGCCGAGCCTCTGAGAGGTCCAGTGACTTGTCAGGGGCTCACAGCCAAGTCAGGATCTTGATCTAGCTCCTCTGTCACTGCGTTTTTGACCTGTCCTGATGACCAGTGGGGCCACGGAAACAAAGTTCTCCAAAGAACAGTGAGCAAAGGACAGACAGCTCAGCCTCTCCCTGTGAGCTTTGGTCACTGCGGTGTTGCTAATGACTGCTTTTTCTAAACCCGTAGGAGTTTAATAAAAATCACATAAGACTCACTGTTTACAACTCTAATTGAAGACTCTGGACGTGAAGTGAAGAATATATCCCAAGGAATGAATAACAAATCAAGTGGCTCCTTTTTTAGCACCAAAGCTGCAGGAGCAGCTCAGAGTCCAGCATCCCTGGGTGCAGGGAGAAGGTTCACGCCGTGACACCCACATCTGGTGCCTCGCACAGCCATCTGCTCCCGGCTGTCACTGGCACCCCCATGCTGAGCCAACGGGGCCGGGCCAGGGTTCTGCCTCTGTGTGCCATTACCAAGAGAGAAATGTAAATGAGGTGCTTTCTGGAAGCAGAGTGGAAACCACAGGGTGCTTACCTCATGTAGCTACCTAGCCCAGCTGAGGCTGCTCCGGGAGCTGGGCAAATCCAGCTACGATGGAGAGGAAGCCTGTGACAGTCACCTGGGCTGTTGTAGTGGTTGATACATTGTGCCAACTTGGCTGCCTGTTTCAGCAGCCTGGTTCCCTGTTGGTGGGGGTCCCGCCCTGGGGTACAATTAGGTCTCACTAGAGCATGACCAGGCCCTGCCTAGGATATGATTGGCTCCTCCCTAGAGCGGGATTAAGGGTCTATCCTGGGGTATGATTGGTTCCACCCTAGGGCACAATGGGCCTAACTCAGAGTGACTCAGCACAAAGCCTACATAAAGGGGCTGAGGAAGGAGTCAATACTTCACTTCTCCAGAGGAGCTTCAGTCTTCATATTTAGCCAGGACTTCATCGTCTTGCTTGCAATGCAGACTCTTCAGCCTCCAGCTTGGATCTTTCACTTTCCGTCGCAGACTCTTCAGCGTCCATCACAGACACTTCACTCTTCCATTGTAGACCCATCAGCCGAAGGATAGAAACTTACACGGAGCAGACTTTGGGATGGAATTCTTCAGTCCGGGGCGTGCAGAGGCTCTCTGCATACTTCCTCATCTGACTCTGTGGCTGACTATTGTAAGCCAATGTTATCATTCTTGGTAGATTATATATATTGCATAATATAAGGAATATCCATTTCTCATATTTTATCTGTTCTGTTCCTCTAAGTAAAGCCCTGACCAATACAGCTGTTCTTGGAGAGAAAGCTCTGGTCAGTCTCCCTTTTTTCAGTCCTAACACCTGGACAGTTCGCAGGTCGCTCCTGGGGTGACGTAGCACCTTCTGCCATTCCCTAGGACTCCACCTGCAGCCTCCACCTCTCAGGAGAGAAGCCTTGGGGACAGCTCTACCTTGCTCAGCTGTATCAGTCAGCAAAGTGGCTTGAGGTTTAATGAGCTGCCATATAGAAAGTGTCTAACTGAGATCAATGCAACGATTTTATGTATCTGTGCATGTATATGCGGATAGATACACACCTATGCATATGCACACACATACACACAATGTACTGTTATATTCAGTGGGACCTGCATTTAAGAACTTAAGTGGTTTTATGATTTTTTTTGTGGGGGATGGCTATGTTTGTGTCTGAGGAAGGGTGGCATGGTCATGTTTGTCACCTGATATGGAGTTTGCCAACAGAAGCACCATCTTGACAATTGCTTTTGTTTGTGAGCCAAATTGTTTGCAATGAACTGAGGTATTATGGTATTGTATTAGCAAATAAACCCAAGCCTGCTGCAGTGGTGCACACCTGCAATCCCAGCACTCCAAGACAGAAAAGTTTGAGCCCAGCTAGGGCAACTTAGCAAATTCCATAATGGGAACTTGTTTCAAAAGGTAAAACACAAAAAACACTCTAAATTGAAAAATCAGAAGAAAAACAAAATTAGAGAACTTGGTGCATTTCAGTGTGAAGGTGCTGGGTTCAATCACTAGAAGCACATGCCTGTGCGCGCGCGCGCACGTGCGTGTGCACACACACACATACACACACACACACACACACACACACACACACACACACACACACAAACAACTCTCCCCCCCATAGTTAGCTAGCATTAAACTACATTTTGCTTTAATTTATAGACATTTGAGAGTAAAGACAAATGAAGTCAGCCCTGAGTCGAAGCCTAAGCTGGTAAGTGGTAGGGCCAGCATTCACAGCAAGGGTCCTCCCCCTGTCCTCCCCGCAAGGTGCACTTCCTCACTTCCTTTTAAGGAAGGGGCGATCTCAGTCTGCACTCCTTAAGGGCCTCCTGCGTACTTCACATCCAGTGGAACAGAGACCAAGCTACTGGGCCCTGGGCACAGGGGAGATCGACTAGGCCCCAGGTCTCCTGGACTCCTCACGGGGCATGACAAAGGAGGGTAGGGCGAGTGCAGGGGTCAGCCCTACCCTTCTGAACCTTGGATGTCACCCTACTTAGCTCTAGAGAGGTTGCTCTGGGGTGAGGGCTGACACCCTAACACTTACCGTGAGGGGCAGCGTGCTGCCACACACAGAGCCCTCACCAGAATTCCCTGATGTGCACATTTCAGATCCACACTCGAAGATGAGAACAGAATGGGGATAGAGATACAGGTCACTGGTCCCAGGGGCACCCAGGGCAACGGCAGAACCTGGACCTGCGCCCCAGCGGCTTCCATCACCCACTCCTGCAGTTTCTTCCTCTTCGGTCAGAGCCCTGGGCCCTGGAGACAAGCCCAGCCCTCAACCCCCTACCCACACCAAGGAAGTGACAGTGCAGCAGGGAGAGCCCGAGGGGCACCCAGAGGGCTCAAGAGAGCAGGCCAGCCTGGGGCCACAGCATGCCCAGCCTCCGGGTTACCTCAGAAGCGCTGCTTTCTTTGGATCCTGCAGGAAGGGTGGCCGGAGACTGTGTGAAGCAACAGTTCAGAGGACAATATGTATCGAAACCCAAATACATGGGTCTGGATGCATCAGATGAGGCAGGGCTGGGGTGACCAACAAGGCTGGAGCCCTGCATGCGGCTCCCTGAAACAGCACAGTCAGCACCTGCGCTGCCAGGCGTCAGCTGGCGCCTGGGCCATCAGACCACAGCCAGCGGAGCACGGAGGGCACATTCTAGTGACAGGAAACAAACACAGGGACGCTTCTCAAGCTGCAGAGCCACTCTGCTGCACCCGACATGCTATTTATTTATAGATAAAAACTGGAGAGGCGCGGACAGCTGCCAAAGGTTGCCGAGAAGTGGGAAGCCATTTAAATTCTTGGCCCATAGAGGAAAACTTTTGCAATCGTCTCTGAGATGTTATGGGGAGATTCTGAGGGATCAAGGACACTCCACGAGGGACCTTTAATATGTCAATGTTACAGAAGGGCATTGCCATACGGTGGGAGGGGGATGATGTCCTTATGGGCTGCGGGAAAATGGCAGCTTTTAGAGGGCTGTCAGCAGCAGGGAGCTTAGTCTACTTTCCCACACGGAGGCCTCCATCTCTCTCTGCATATACCCCACTGAGAACTTTTTTTTTCTTTTTTAATTTTAAGGGAAGGGTGTTCAGGGTGTAGGGAAAGGTCTACAGAGTGTTCAGGGTCTCACTACTAGATCAGACTTGCAGTGATCCACCTGTTTACAGCTTCCCAAAAGCTCGGATTACAGGCCCTCATCACCACGCCCAGTCTCACTTGGCATCTCAGCACACCCTAAGGGCAGGGCCAGCACAGCAGTAGGCTCTGAGAATGAACCCCGGGCCCCTGCGCCTGTTTGTAGGTGCTTTAATCTGCTGAGCTATTTGGCCGGCCCTCCAAGTGAGAACTTTAAACAAGGCAGAAGGCCAGCATTCTGGGAGGCTGAGACCAGCAGGACTGCAAGTCTGGGTCTTACTTGCACAATACGGTGAGACTTTGTTTCAAAATTTAAAAGATTAATAGATAAAAAGGATTGTGGATGCAGCCTCAGTACAAAGGCCGGGGGCTCAGCCTCTATAGCAGGCACGCACGTACGCACGCACACACGCACACAGGCACGCACGTACGCATGCACATATCCACACATGCACCAAATTTCAAAAAGCGCAGTGACCACAAAGTTGACCTACAACTCTGTACTTCTCTTAAGCACTCTACCTGGTCCGACATGGAATTCTTCTCCAGGCCTTTCATCTGCATTCTAATCTTTATACCCTGAGTCAAAGCTCGTCCTGAAGCATAACTGTGGTAGCTTCAGCATTTCAAAAACTTTAGAAGGAATTAAAGTCGCTTTTATCTTTCGTCTTCTACAGCCAAGAATTTGCCTTCCCAGAGGCAAAGCATTTTTTTTTTTCATCCTGTGTCTAAAGACAGTCTAGAAATTTTTAGCAAAAATGAATGGAAGAGGTCCCTCGATGCTGCCTTGTCCCCTGCCTTCTGAGAGCTAATGAGAAGGTAGCTTTGGGCAGGAGGGCCCAAAGTCCCGCACGTAAGCTGTAATTGTCTTCCTGCCTCCCACCTCCCCAACTACAGACGTGAGACTCCTCTAGCACAGGGCCTGGGCACAACTGGCTTTGCTCTCTTGCAGTTCTTGGCAGAAAAGAAGCCTACGCTGAATGAGCAAATGGAGGGAATGAGTGATTGGTTGGGGAAGACTCTGTGGGGAGACCCCATGATTGTACTTTTCCCATTAGAAGACATTTTCCAGACTGTTACACTAATGAGGGCTAATATTCTCAGTTATTTTGAGGATTGCTTAAAATTTGCTGCCACTTTAAATAAAATGGTCACATTTCCTCATTTACCAATTAGCAGGCTTTGCAGCAGCTTTTCCTCACTAATTTGATTAGTGCTCCTAAGCTTTCTCCTACTCACAGTCTTGTCCGAGACCTGGGAATGTCACAGCCTGGCTCCTCTCTCTAACCCCAGCTGCCACCGGGTCCCTCGTGTCTTTGCACCACGTGTTTTGCTCCACAAAACCATTCCTGTCAGCAGAGTAAATTCCTTCAAGCGAAATGAAACTTTGCAAAAGGTAAGGGTTTCAAGAAAGTAATCTGCTGCCACACGGTTGGCAAGTGAGTGAGTGAAACACTGCAGGTCATGACACAAACATCCCTCCTCATCCTATCTGTCACTAAGGGCGATGTGACCTCAATTCATACTTGGAATAGCATTTCCCTATTTGTCAGAGGCAAAACTGACTTAGAAATTACCTGAGCTCTTGGGACAGAGACAAGTTCTTGGGCACCCAAAAGGCCATGCCTTTCTACCTCTGTGCAGCAGGTGAGGCTGTGTGCCCAGCCCTGGCCATGAAATAGGAGAGAAAGTGATGTGAGCAGCTGCCCCGCTAAGGTCAGATTTCTAGCCTACATTCTTCCCCTTTAGGGGTGTTGTGGGGTCACTTGTGTAGATTGAGATCACAATGTCCAGTACGAAGAATGGGGCCTTATTTAGAAATAGGGTCATTGTAGAGATGATTTGTTAAGTTTGGATGAGGTCATGCCGGAGAGGGTTGGGTGCCTAACCCAAAGTGACAGGTGCCTTATGAAAGGGTAGCGGGCGGACACAGCTGGGGCCCCATGTGGAGAAAGCCACGGGAAGACAAGCAATGCCGAGGCAAGCCTAGGAGTCGCCAGCTGCCGGGAGTGAGGCCCGCACTGGATCCCTCCCTCCCACCTTCTGAGGGAGTGTGGGCTGCTGCCACTTGGTCGTGGACTTTTCAACCTCCCAAACTGTTAGACAATAGATTCCTGCCACCTAAGCCTCTTGTGATACTTTGCTATGGCAGCCGTAGGAACCGATGCTGGGGAAAGGCCACATGGGCAGACCGTGAATCCACAAAGGAGCCAGTGAAAGCGTAAGAGCTCCTTGACTTTCAACAAACTTTGTGAGAAGAGTAAGAAAATATCTAAAACCTAGAAGTAACACCAAAAGGAAGGTGGTGGTAAGAGGGAGGTTGTTTGTCCTTGCAATATCCTGGCTGGGTATTAATAGGCCTGCTAAGTGCACATTATTTCCTAAGGGATTGTATTCCTGTTACCTTTACTATTTACTTTTTGATAAGGTCCAGGCACCATGAATTTATATGTTCACTCCTATATTTCTGCCTGGCTAGAAAAGACCACACTAGTGCCTGTAATTTCATTTCCATGTAGAACATTAACCACACTGCATCTAATCTGTCCACTTTGCTCTTAATGTTTTCTTTTGGAAAATGCCTACAATGTCTCCCCTTGTCAAGTGCATCCAGCGTTCACTCAGCCGCCTCAGGAGGCGGGCAGAACGGGCAAGGCCAGCCTGCTTCCTGCTTTCTACAGCTAGCCATGGCTGGCTGGAAGCAAGGCACGAAGCTCTGAGGAGGCCATACCAGACAGTGCTTGGGAGAGCAACAAGCTTGCTCTTTATCTGTGGTGAGGGTGCAAGGAGTAAAAAGAAGAAGCCAGATGTGGCGGTGCACATCTGCAATCCTAGTACTCCAGGAGGCTGGGACAAGAGGATCCTAAGTTTAAGGCAGTCTGGGCAGGTTAGTAAGACTCTGATACCAAAGCAAAGCAAAGCAAAGCAAAGCAAGGCAAGGCAAGGCACGGCACGGCACGGCACGGCACGGCATGGCACGGCAAAGTAGACCCAACCCAATCCATACCCCTACCCCCCCCCAAAAAAAAACAAAAAACTGGGATGTGACTTCAGTTTGAAGGCCCTAGAGTCACATCCGTGAAAAAAAAAAAGGTAGAGAAAAGTCTGTCTCTAGAACAAAAGAATAAACTCCATAAGGACAGTGGCTTATTTTCTGGTGTATCACTCTTTCAGACCTAAGAATAGTATCTGGCACATGGTAGTCTCTTACTAATTTAAAGAGAAACACACACACACACACACACACACACATACACACACATACACACAGACACACGACAAGACAATGAATTGAAAAGTCAGACCTCCAGAATGGTAATGACCTTAAGGATTTTGTTAAAGTGTGTGTGTGCCTACAGGACACAGAAACTCTTTATAATGTCCCTAGAGCCCACCAAATGTGTATCAGTACAGATAACAGTGTAGTATCTGATGACTAGAAGAGTTTCCTTATTCTCAGTCAGAAGTGTGACTATAATTTGGAAGCAACTTTCATGACTTTCTTCAATCTATTCTTTTCCAGGTTAATCAACACCAATTCTTTCAGCTCAAGGACACAGTTTAGAATCCTGTCACAAACCTTATAATAGTAATGGCTTACACTTACTAAGCAATGACTATGCCCCCCACCCCCCCGACCGGGGATTGAACTCAGGCCCTTGCACTTGCCAGGGAAGTGCTTATTCTACTGAGCTATCTTCCCAGCCCCCAACTGTCTCATCTATAAATATAGTTTTTTTTTTTTTTCTTCTTCCCTTCTTTCCTTTACCCTTTCTTCCATCACAGTTTACTTTCTCTTTCTTCCAAATTCACAGTTATCTATTGTACATTTTGGATCTTATTTATTCATTCAGTTCCTAACACTAGTGAGACAATACAATGTTTACAATGTTTACATATAAGGATCTGATTTATGTCTCATATGAATATGGCCTTTTTATTTTATTTTAGGTATTTTGCACAGGGTATCACACCAGTTAGTATATGCTATAGTTGAGATTGGAACCTAGCCAGTGTCACGTTTTATCACTATGTGTGTTGGGCAGTGTTTGTCACTGTGGCCAAAATCTTGTTTCTTTCTCATGACCAAATTCTTGACATACACACATCTTAGAGGGGGGAAGGTTGATCTTAGCTCACAGTTTCAGGCCTTCTTGCTCCTTAACAGAAGCAGCATGGAAGAAGGGACTGGCAGAGGGAAGCTGCCAGCCTCATGGTGGCCAGGAAGAGGAGCAGTGAGGTAAAGGCCAGAGTGTTAGGAAGGAGCTGTGGGAAAGATGATCTTCTTGGTCACCAGCCCTGTCACTTCCTCCCATGTGGCCCTGCCTCCTAGCAGTGCCTTCCACTATGAAGTCATCAGAGCACCCTGTGATCTGGTCACCTTGTAAAAGTTCTATCTCGGAACATAGGAGCCTTTTGGGGGACAATTTTGATCCAAATGATATCATACATTGTTTTACTGTTTGCTTGTTGATATTTCCAGGCATACGACCAAGGGTGACACTCAGCAAGGAACACGTGAAGTTTTGTGGCAGAGGTGACAGAGAAAGACTGTCACCTTTGGTCACTCCATATTCCACGGCAACGGTGTGAAGTACTGTGTCCCTCTCTTGGAATCATGCCAGGCACAACCCACACAGTGACATGCGAAGTTCCATTCATGTGTGCATGTCCTTCCCTGGACTGTCCTTGACCTGGGAAAGATCTTGCTGAGAACTACCAGTCAGAGGTACAATACTCCTGGTGCTTAACCTTTAATTTATGCTAAACCTGGGGGACTCAGAGCATGCCAAGGGCCTGCTATTGCCCAGTCTCCTTCTGAGCTGTGCCCTGCCTTAATCCTCAGCTACCAGATCCCTGAATACTTCCTTTTTCCATCCTCTCCATGACTTGGAGAAATCCTGAAAGCTGAAGGTCTCTCTAGAAATCTACACCAGCTAGAACCCCTGATCTTCACCCATCACTCATTTTCTATCCGCATCTTCAGGACAACCCGGTCCCCTCTGGCTCTCCCAGGTCCCTGGACAGCATAGCCTCAAGGGACCCCTGCCATCAAACCTCAGGTCACACATTGCTCTGGGAAAGGTGTGTGACATGGGGCTGGCCCCAACCCCCCTGGGCTCAGGCACTGATAACTGTGCGTCTCAGCGTAGCCCTGGTGGGAGAACACAACTGGGCTCCAGGGTTCCCCGCATAGCCCAGTCACAGTGTTCTGTGGCTTCAGACATGGGGAAGGGACCCAGCTCTTTGAAATCTGCGGCAGATTCATAGCATTCCTGCAAGCACAGCATAAACCCACAGCTTTCCAGGTCAGCTGCATTTGAGAACAAAGGAACTAGAGATAAGCCGGTTGTCAGAGCTCATAGAACTGGGCCTAGTGATGGCCCTGTAAAGTTTCCTCACAGATAGGAAGACAGGCCCATAGGAAACTAAGCAACCATGGCAGAGTTCAGAACAGTCACTATCTCGGAATGAACGTGCTGGGCATGAGGACAGGCGTGACTGCGTGGTGACTGCAATAGACACAAACTGAAGAATTCGCCCCAGTGTCTACTTACGGTCAGCACACTGTTATAGCAAACGATTCCCCACAAAAGGACTAAAACACAAGAAAGGGAAGGTACAGGGACCCTGCAAGAGCCCAGGGCTCAGGCACCTCGATGTCCATTTCACTGCCCTATCCCTGGTTCTACTACATTCTTGCTGTGGCAGCAATTCCCAGTGTCCAGTGGTCTATGGGTAGGTTCTAGCCAGAGCAGGCAAGCATGGCAGGTGACCTGTGAAATGAGGGGTGTCAGATCGGCATGAGCGCCAGGTGAGACCCTGAGGGTTCGCACACTGAGGCTCAGTGGGTAACGTGCACGGCGACTGCAATAGACACGATATACACAAACGCAGGAACTCACTGAGGGGCAATACTACTGGCTAGCATTCCCTGAGCACTTAGGATGTGCCAGACACTCACCTCAGGCATCCACGAAGGCCTCATAAAACCCTTATTTGATCCATCACTTCTATTCTTCGGGTTTGCTTAGTGAGACACTCATGGAAGAGTATCTTATAAACAACAACAAAAAATATATATTGGCTCACAATTTTTTAAATTTAAGGGCCCAAATCTGCCAGTGGACTTATGCTGACAGAGTCTAGGTGTTGGAAGGCATCACGTGGGAACCACAAGGAGCAGACATACAGGTCTGTTCCCATCTCCCTCCCTCTTTTCTACGGAAGCCTCCAAGGTCAGTTCTCCAAGTTCCAACATCCTGCCCTGGTGACCATATCTGATTCCAATCACTCCTGAAAGGCCCTGCCTCTAACCACTGTGGCTGGATGAAATTTTTGCTTGTTTAATATGTACCACAGGGGTTAAATTGTTAACACACGAGTGCTCGGGGAACACATTCAAACCAAATCCAAACTACACCACCACTGATCACCTACATTTTACAAATAAGAAGAGTTCCAGGTTGAGCAACCTTGCTGGGAGTTCACAAGTAGAATGTTTCAAAGCGGGCACTTGAGGCAGTGTGGCCCCAGGACTCAGGCTACAGCGACAACACACACTGTATCACCCAGAACCTTCCATGGTTAGCTATGCACCAGCTACCTCTGCTCTGGTCAACACCGCAGAAATTCAACATCAGCCCAATGGCCAGAACAGACTATATTAGAAAGCAGAGAAGGACTCTACAAAGAGACTAAAGTACTTTCAGCCTATCCACTTGGGCCCACACCAGAACAGCATAGGGGTGTTCTGTGCTGAAAATCCTGGTGCTCAACTTCGTTACTAATCAAAGAAATGCAAACTCAAATCACATATTGATATCATTATATACCTATCACATTGGCTATAATTTTAAAAAATGTTGATACTAAAAATGGACCAAGACTATGGAGTGACTGGATTCTAATAAACAATTTGTGGGAATAGAAACTCCTGGAAAAATAATTTGGTAAAATTCTTTGGCAGCATAGTTGGGGGTTTGGGTTACTGTAAAAAAATATCATAGATATGCATATGTTTTCTATTTTTTAAAATTTTTATTTATTTTTATGTATTTGGTATAGGGTTTCACTATGCAGCTCAGACTCATAGTGGTCCTCCTGTTTTCAGCCTCCTCAGTGCTGGGGTTACAGGTGTTCACCACCAAGTGGACCCAGACTTGGAGGCTGAGCCCAGGGTGGGGCCGGTGGGGCTAGCGGGGCTCGTGGTGCCAGGGATTGAATCCCAGTCCCTGCACTTGTCTAAGCAGCAGGCACTTAGTTGACTGAGCTGTCTTGCTAGCAGAAAACAACTTTCTCATGGTTCTGGAGGCTGGGAAACTCAAAGTCTGGATATTAGCCTATTTGATTTGTGGTGATGGCCCCGATCCCAGCTTGCAGATAGCTGACTTACTGGTACTGTCCACATGGCAGGAGGCAGGGAGGGAGGGAGAGAGGGAAGGATGGAGGGACAGAAAGAGACAGAGAGATGCAAGTGAGCACCTCTGCACCTCTAGTGTCCATTCTTAAAAGGACACTAACTTCACAGTGTCATTTCCCCTTTATGATCCCATGTGCCTTTGATTTACTTCCATTTACTTTCTTGCTCCCAAGACTGTGGGGATTAGGATTTTAACATACGAATTTGTGAGGAAACACAGTGTCGCCATGCATTCTGCTCCTGCTCCATCCAAATTCATCCCCTCCTTACATTCATTCCCTTTCAAGAACACCTGAGGTCCTAACTCATTCTGACATCAACTGTAAAGCCTGAAGCCTAAAGTCTCATCTAAGTATCCAAATCAGGTGTCAGTGAGACAGGGAAGTACTATTCACCCCAAGGCAGAATTTGTATCCTGCTGTGAGCCTGCAAAGACTGACACACGATATGCTTACAAAATACTGTGGTGGGACCGGTGTTGGATAGACATTCCCATTCCAAATCAGATATCGGAATCAAGGAAGGGATCATGATGTCCAAATAAATCTAGGACCTAAGCAAGGTAAATTCCACTAGATCTTATTTATTTATTTATTTATTTATTTATTTATTTATTTATTTATTATGGCTGGCTCAGTCCACCCTGGGGGCGGCGCTGGCATAGCATGTGGTGTGGGGATTGAACTGTGGCCCCTGCCTGCTTGCCTGAGCAGGTGCTTTAGACTGCTGAGCTATCTTGCTGGCCCCTCCACTAGATTTTAAAACCAGAGGAAAACCTTTGGCTTAATGATTCTGTCCTTCAGGCACAGTAGGCCGACAGCATCACTCCCATGGCTCTGTGGGAGGGGCCCTGTCTCTTTCCTGCTGGTGACACATTTATCCCTGCTTCCAGGGGCTGTGGTATGCGAGGCAGCCCTGATGGCCTCTGGGCATCGTTCTTCCTTTTCCTTGAGGACAAACGGACATTCACTGCTGCTCAGCTCTATGGCTGACTGGGGAATCCAAGAAGCGGAACAACTTCCCCTCATTCCCTACTGCTGCTTGTGCCCCTCTGCCTGTGTAACTCCCTCCTGGCTTCTGCTGGGGTGACCCCTTCTCTGCCTTATACTCTATGATACATTTATCATGGGCCACACCCTTAGTGTCTTCTTCATAAGACGGTTTCTCATTTTTAGTCCAGGGCGGATAGGCTGGAACTTCTCCCAGTCTTCAGGCTGAGGCTAAGTGAGATCACAAGCATGCAGCCCTGATCCCATAGGCTCTCGCAATCCTAAGCACCAGTGAGCTCATTCACATTCTGTCTGTGTCTCCCTGATCCCATGTGAACACCCGCAGAGAGGCCCCTGCAACCCGTCCAGAGGGCGCCCACCGGAAGCCAAGCTGCCTTCTTGATTTTGCACTTTTCAGAACTGAGAAAAAATAAATTTCAGTTGTTTAAATCACCTAGCCTGTGGCATTTTGTTTTGGCTACCTGAGCTGACTTTTATAGGTGATATCTATGAAAAATGAAGCACATAAGATCCATGATTCAGTGATTTGACTTCTAGGTATAAATCCAAAAGAAATGAGTCCATATATACATCAAAAGACAGGAGTGGGCATTTGCTGCCACGGTCCTCGCAGTACTTCCAACTGGTAATACATCAACAGTAAGTAAAGTATATGCAAGACCTGGAAGAATATGTACTCACACAAATAAGCAAGTGACAACTTCATGAAACAGCATAGATGTGTCTCATGAAATCGTAGTCAACAAAGGGAGGGATAAATTATATGAATATGCTACTAAATAAAATTCAGTATCAAGTAATATTTTTAATTTTTTTAATTTGGGTACTTGTTACATGAGTGTATTTACTCTATAAATTCAATTGTATATCTATCTTTTATATGCATATACAGATATAATATTTGTACACACATGTACACGTATAGGTGGTACTTCAATAAAAAGTTCATTTAAAGGTAGTCACACATTAAAAACGTCAGAACATTTTATAGGAGTGAAGAATGAGCGGCTACGCCAGTGCTAGGCAGGGTGGGGACAGTGTGATCCGCTGCCCTGTGCTGCGATCACCCAGGGGTAGCGAGGCACAGAAGTGGCCTGATTTTGTTGGGCAGTTAGGGAAGCCTCCCCATTCATACTCCAGGTGACATGCATGCCTTGACATTCTTCAGTCATGCAGCTAAACAGGCAGTAACTCCCCCAAACAGAGAGAACTGTGGCGGAAGACATACATGTCCTATCTGTACCTGTTTCCTCGATTCGTGTCAGCATCACTTGAAAGTCATTGTTCTCAAGTGAATTTTGAGATAACTTTGTTTTATCCACTGAGAACACGTCATCCCGTGGTGCTACTGGTCGATAGCTGTGTTTCACACTTTTCTGAGCAAACCTACACCTTGCTTGTGCCTGGCATCTTCTTTGGGCATCTGAAGCCCAGACTACACACAGACCATTCCTACGGATATCTTCTCTTCCTCGTAGCTGTCCTTCGCTCTCCATCTGAAGCAGGTCCTAAGAGCTGGGAAGGAGTCTCGTGGCCGTAAAGCTTAGCCCCAGCTATGCTCTGCAAAAGCACACAGCCTGCAGGCTGTGAAATGTCGCTCTGGACTCAGGTATATGGGGGAGCTGTATGGGAGAGCTATAGGGGGAGCACGTGGGCTCTTTCCTGCTAGAGAAAGATGGAAGGGCTCGACTGCCTGGAATCAGGACTGTGATTCCCCCATTGCCTCCCCAGGGGAGGCAGGTGGTCCTCTTTAGAGAATTATCCTCCTCTTTCTACTTGTTCCAGAGATCCTACTCTGGGGCATCTCCTCTCTGTTTCCTTCCAGGCAAAACATGTAGGATTCTCCTCTTAACTACAGTGGTGGGAATAGTTCCTGACGAAAATCCCGAGCAGCCACAACAGAATTTAGCAATTCTTCCCCACACCGGTCAGTCAGTCACACCCCCTCCCCCACCCCCCTGGGGGTGAGCACAGGGGCGCACAGAGCACTCACCTGGGGTGTCATGCCGTGGCAGATGTACATGATGGGAACGTTCTCTGTATCTGGCCCCTGGTCAAGACACAAATCAGTCTTCAGGGAATTCTGCAGCTGAGCATCACAGGAGAGAGAACCAGACCAGAAAGCAAACAGATGCATCAATATGGGAGTCAAGCATCCCCCGAGACCCAGAGCCTCTTCTCAATTGGCCCATGGTCCCTGGAACACTGTCATCAGCAGGTACCAGCCTTTTGCTTAGTACAGGGGCAGGAGGGAAGACTGCCTTCCACTCAGGGAGAAGCATTCTCATCTCCTTAGATGGCAAGCTGGCTTTGGGGGCTGGCACTGTCTGATCAGAGAGAAGAGATACATACGCATGCGCACAGCCAAGTGGGTGCTATGCTCCCTCTCCCGCCTCTCCAGGCACAATGTCCTTCGAGGGTCTTAGGTCCTCAGGGTCTCAGGCCATTCTTGGAAAGGGCAGCCTACCATCTCCATGGCCAGACTCACCCAGCACACTGAGGAGACCCCCGGGCACCCACCTATAGCTTAGACTGAACACGTCTTTCCTTCTTGCTTCTCTCTTATCTCTAGACTTTGACCATCTCATCACTGTCCTAGCCTGTGGCCTAAATGAGATGAGGGGACTGTGATCAGTGGGCACAGACCTGGGACACGTTCAAGGTGACGTGTGGGGGATCAATAATAAGGCAGACAGGGTGAGCAGGGAAGAGACCGCTCTGCTTTTGCTCTGGCTCGAATGGCTCTCCAGCTCATGTGCCCGTGTCTAGCCACACTTCAGTCCCTGTGTCTGCAGAGGCTTATGGCATTTTAACCCACCTCTGCCTTAACTTCAGCTGGCTTAATTGGGCTTCTCTTCTTAGCAACCTTGGCACAGGAGACTGGAGACCAGAATATAGCAAGACAGAGGCCGTGGGCCACAGCAGGGTCACCTTGCTGGGGAAAGTCCAGAGACAGGGAGCCCTGGGCTTGTGCAGTCCTGCTGACTTGGGACAGGGGTGGCATGGGCCCTGTGGAGTGGCATGACATGGAGCAGATCCCAGGGGTGCAGGGGTACTCCAGATATACCCTGCTGTTTGCAGAAGATGAGGAACAGTCAGGTTCTTTTCTCTTCTGTTTTTCATATGGGGTTTAGCAGCTTAACCCCACACTCACGTTCAAAGGTTCTGAAGAAGAACATATGAACATGCAGCAGGCACCATCGTGCACTCTTGCGGGCTAGGCTTTCCAGGAGAAGACGCTTTGGAGCTGTCCTCTTGCGTCATCTAAAACCAAGCAGTGCAACCCACTGTCTCGACTAGCTAACTGCCGTGGCAAAGAAAAGAGACCCACAGATCACTGAGATGAGGCTGGGCTCTTCCCTGGGTTCCTAAATTGGCCTCTGGGTGAGGGTGTGGCTGTTTTTCTGATAAAGACAAGCCTGGCTGTGTGTCAACTCTTCCCGTCTAAGCAAGCGGTCTTTTGAAGCAGTGGAAGAGATGGAGGAGTCCTGGATCCAAAGCGACGGCACACCTTCCTGCCTGCTTTCTCCCTGCTGAAATGGAGATAATACTGGTGCCTACCTCGTAGGGATGCTATGAGAGTAAGTGAAACCATATCAACAAGTGCTTGGCACAGGGTTGGCAAACAGCAAATGTGCAGTCGTTGTTAGACGCTGTGATCACTGCTGTACCCTACCTGAAAGCCACTCAGGGAAACTGGTAGGGAGGCATCCATGTGCCCGCTATCACAAATGGTGCTTTCTATCTGAATTGCACCTAATTCTCAAAATAGTCCAGCCAGGTCTGCAATACTCTCTTCATGTTGAGGAATCCACGGTGGGGTGGTCTGGCCGTAGGACTTCTCCCATGGCATGCTGCCCTCTGCCCTGCCCTTCTCTTCTCCCGCACAACCCTCCTTTTACTTTGGCTTTCGTTTATCAGCCACTCTGGAGGCCTTTCCTGACAGAGGTCTAGGGGCGAGGCCTCTGCTCTCCTGTTCTCCAGGATCCTCATTTTTCTTACTGAAGCAGCAGAGTATTTCATTCCTCTTTCCTCTTCTTCCTCCTCCTCCTCTTCCTCTTCCTCTTCCTCTTCCTCTTCCTCTTCCTCTTCTTCTTCTTCTTCTTTTTCATATTATGGCTGGCTCAACATGCCCTGGGGGTGGGGCTGCTGCAGCATGTAGTGCTGGGGATTGAACCACTATCCCTGCAGTTGCCTAAGCTTGCCTAAGCAAGCGTTTTAGACCGCTGAGCCATCTTGTCGGCCCAAGTATTTCATTCTTGTTGCTACTTCAACTGTCTGTGTGCCTCAATTTAGTCTCTACACTCGGTCCCAGCCTCATTCTCCGTATAAGGGGTGATCTGAAAACACAATAGATGCTTAAATTTTAAGACACGTGTTCCAGTACAAGACACACAGTCACGAGTCTGCTTCCAAATGCTCTCACCTCTCTTTGAACGCACTTATCTCATCATTTTTGGCATTTTCTGAAGTAGTTCTGGAACTCCTCTTCCATCACTATCATCAGATGTGATTTAAAGATAAGTATTGGTAATACTGCTGAGCGCCATGCAACGGAGAGGCAGCCTTGTAAACACACTCAGAGTGCCGGCACTGTGCAACTTCTGGCTCTTCTTCAGAGTCAAAATGATCACACTAGGACCTCTGAGGAAGCCATGAGAGTGGCACAGAAGACATCCCTGAGGAAAGAGCTCCAGAACTCCAGAAACTGACAAGAATGATTGGAGAAGGGTGCTTAAAGTGAGGGTGAGTATTTGAAAGGGGATTAATGACACTAAGTCTATCACTGTAATGATTTTTTTTAATTTAAATGCACTTTGTATTTTTCCACTATACCTCATACATCAGACGCTCCACGGGACATAGCAGATAGGTACCACTTGTCAAATTAATGTGCACAGCAAATGAATAAATGAATGCATAGCTTTCCCAAGTCAATGGCATTGGAGTTGAACAAATGACAGAGCTGGAGTCTGTCTACTGGCAAGCCCAGGCTCTTTCTATCATGCAAATGGCTATAATCCTAAGACTGTAAAAGATGCCCGGGAGACAGATTATAATAACCATTAAAGTTCTGCACACCATCAAGGTTCCTCAGCAAGTAAGTGGCAAAGCAAATGTTCAGAAGCCAGGCATGTCTGTTTCTAGATGCTTCTGGATCCCTACTCTTAGCCTCAGAGCTGGGATCCATCCAAAGCTATCCCATCTCCTTGGACACAGGGCCCAGTGATACAGGGGAGACTCGCAGCCACTCGGTAGGCCCTCCTGTCTCTAGGAGCCATTACTGGGGCCTATTGATGGAGGTGCAGGCTGGGCTGTGGACGTGACACTTTCTGATCAAAGGACTCAGGTTATTAACAGTGTAGCGTGGCCATGAATTGAAACAGAAAAAGATAACAAAGAAACTCTGCCCCTGAAAAGACATCTGGCCTCTCTATTTTAGAATAAAACTAATTACCAGGAAGAACAATTCAGACCCAGCAGATTTGCTTGTTCTTGTGGCTGCGTCCTGCTTGGCCCATCCTCACCCCACTGCCCGCATCAAGAGTTCATTATGTTCCCTGCCAAGCAAGCATAGCTCTGCTTCCACAGGAACCCAAGCTCCAACACTGTGGTGGGGAGGGGAGGCTGGCTGCGCCCTACACAGTGACTGACAGCTGAGCGTGCATGAGGCTGGGGACCTCAGCTGGGCCTGCATGGCTAATGCAGCCTGGCCTTTTGGCATGATGTGTGCGTGCCTTTCAGCATGACCGAGTGCAAACAGCCCATGCTATGGGCTCAGGCACAGACAGATCCCCCAGCCCTGTACACACCACACGCCAACAAAACGTTTCTGGGTTGGGCGTCAGTGACTATCTGATAAATCTGCTGCACATAAGCGCAAGAAGAGATGCTTTTGCTTAGAAGACGAGAATACCTTTGGCCTAGGTCCAGAACTGCAATGACTACCTGTAACCACCTCCATCGTCCCTGCTTCCCCTGCCCTTCTGGGTGTGTTCAGCTAATCCCATTCAATGACAGCTGACCTCCTGTTGGGTACAGCAGTCTAGAAGCTGGCCCCTGCTTGCAGGGATTTGACATTCATGGTTTCTCTGGAGCTACTTGGGCATCACTGTCCTCTGACTGGTCAGGAAATACCCACAGCTTGGGATAGGTCAGAGTATGGGACATCAGGAGGGCTGAGTTCTTGGATGATTCTAGTGAAGTAGATGGGACTGATGAGCGCTTCATGGTGCAATGTGTTTCCATGGTGGTGGTAGGATCTGGAAGCCCAGGTAACAGCTGGGCACCAACAAGTTAGGTCTTTTAGGACTTCTGAATTCACCCTCCTCAGAAGCTGAGAGGCAAGAGGCGACTGGGAACTTCTCTTATCATGCATCCCTCAACCTTGCTTGGGGACTGTCACGGGAGGATAGATTCATTCTTACAAACTGGCTTCCTGGACAAGAGAGTCTGGCAGGGCGCAGGGAGGTCCTGGGGCCTGTCTTCTAGAACCCTAGTGTGTTAATGCTCAGGGGTCCATAGTGAACTCTGAACCAGACTCTCAGCAAAGACTTTTCCCATTTCTGAGTAACTGCTCCGCACATTCAGTTCCCTACTGAGGCCAGTCTTGAACTTAGACCACGTGGCACTGAAGGACAGGATTTTGTTCTCTAATCTTTCATCCTAAGATAGCAAACATGGTTGGGCAGGGGACACTGTCCTTGTGAGGAGTGAGGGCCGTGTGAGCTGGTGTTCAGTACAGTTTCACTGTTGGTTGTACAAATGAGACAAGTCATTTTTTGCTCTCTGTTTCTGCTTCTGTAACGCGAATGGTGGCCTCAAGGACTTTACTGTCACGGGTACAAACGTCATACGCTCAGACTGTACATCAGCCAAACCCAGGGGAGCGATCCAAAGCTCAATCAGGCACATTTAAAATATCGGGGATATGGGGAACACTGGGAGAAAGGGAAAGTTTTCCATCTTTAAAGAATCGCAACCTTAGGCAGGCAGTATATGTACACATCTCAGGCTTGCTGCTGTTCTAGGGAGGTATTAACTTAACTCACTCAACAGTTGAAGGAACTGAGGCTCACCAACATAAAGATGCTTGCCTGGGAAGCAGTCGGGGTCAGAAGTTGGTCTGGCTCTACATCCTATTATCGGTTTTCGTCATCTTGCTGCCTCTCCTCAACAGGCAGAACTCCTGCCTCGCTTGAAGCACAGTGAGCTCAAGAAGGTTCTGTCTGTCAGAACTCCTTTTGAGGGTGGCTGTGTGTGCATGGCGGCATCAGCCCTTTGGTTGAGGATACACACAGTGGTTAGTAGAGGCTCACACACCTCAGTGGGGAGAATGGTGGCTGCTGGTTATGTTAGTTTGCAATCTTAAGTGAACTGCTTCTGTGTTTCACTAAGTGGACTATACAGGTTCAGGGCCAGAGATGAACTGTTCAAGATGATAGAGGAGAGACAGGTACCTCTGTCAAGGGACCGCATGTGTTTCGACTATGAAAGCCAAAGCCATCTTGCAGGTCTGGAGACCAGAGCTTAGTTCCCAGGCCTACCTAGTACAAGTTTCCACATGGGTGGGAAACTGCCTTTCCTTTCCCCTTGCTCTGTGCATGTCCTTCTGGCTTGCTTTCTACCTACACCTCAATAGGACCCCTGAGACATCGGCTGCTTACCACCCCGTAGGCAATGATGTCAGAATACATCCTCATCTCCGGGTAGACGCTGACCAGGTACCACCGGAAGGTTTTGCACTGCAGTTGCTTCCGTAGAGCCTTTCTTGCAGTGATGTCCCCAATGTCGATACCTGAGTCCTACAAGGGAAACAGAGGCAGAGATGCAGCTTTGTCCCAAACCCCACCTTGCTATGCCCCATGCTCCCAAGCAAGATTCGACAGACTCTCTGTGGGACTGACCCCGTGGGAAGTTAACTTATGCATTCTTCAATGCAGACCGCTGTCAGTTCTGTAACGATCCCTACTTAGAGGACCAGCAGCAATGGGTGCTCTCAACAAATACCACTGACAATAAAGGGCGAACCCTCAGACTTTATGTGACCACAACTTAACACTGTATCAGTTTGTACAGGGCGACATTGGCTGAACCGGTCTCAGGCATGCTTCTGGGTTCTAAAATTCTGGGTTCTGAAGAGGAAATCCTTATTCCTAAACTCAGGACCCGAGCACTATTTTTCTCTCTCCTCATGATCTGCTAAAACATGAAAGAGATATAGCCGGGCGTGGTGGCGCACGCCCGTAATCCCAGCACTTGGGAGGCTGAGGCAGGAGGATCAGTGTGAGTTCGAGACCAGCCTGGGCTACAAAAGTGAGCTCAAGGCCAGCCTCAACTGCATAGCGAGACCCTGTCTCAAAAATACAAAAAAAAAAAAAAAAAAAAAAAAAAGAAAGAGATATAATCCATCAGGTCATTCTCTAACCACTCGGAAGCTCTAGAGTCGGCTGTTTGCTCAGCTTCTATGTCTATCATATTCCTGTTTATTAACTGAGCTTTGCTTTTCTGTTTTTATGGCCCAGCTTATCTGAACGATACATTCGCTATCAATCGCATCTAGTGCTTTTTCAGCATAAATTGGGAAACACATAAACCCCAGACAAGGTCACCTTGACTCTTATTAGGAAACAGTGAACACATCTTTGCCAAGCATTTCACACAGTGAATTGAAGCATTTCCTCTTCTAAAATACATATCTGCCCAGAAGTTCTGAATGTGACTTTACGGCTTCTTTAAAGATATAATTAGTTTGAGATCTCGAGCTAAAATCATCCTGGATTTAGGATGAGCTGGAAAATCCATTGATGAGTATCTTTATAGGAGAATGGAGAGGGAGAGTAGGATACAAAGAGATGCCGAGCGAAGGCCATGTGAAGACACAGCCAGGGCTGGGATGACACATCTGAAAACCAAGAAGGCCAGCAGCCACTAGACACCGGAAGGGGGAGGGGACGGTTATCCCTTAAAGCTGTCGAAGGTGAGATGGCCTTGTTGACACTTGGGTTTTAGACTTCTGACCTTTAGAACTGTGAGAGAATAGATTTCTGTTTTTAAGCCACCGAGCTGGTGGTAGTTTGTTCTGGATGCCCTAAGAAACCCTTAAAATGACCCATGTCCAAGGTGGGCTAGTGTTCCTGCCACCGAAGTCCTTGCAACCAAAGCTAGAGGGGAGCTGGCACCTAAGGGCTACTCAGGCAGCCCTGGCGCTCAGTCTGTCTTGGGGCAGAGGAAGCAGCAGCTGCTCTAGAATATTCTGCATCTCACCTCAGAAATGCTGATGCCTTGCTGCAGCCTGACTTGCTATGCACTGAGAAGCAAAGTGGTTGTCCATGGAAGAGGCAGGATGCGAGGGCCTGAGGATGCTTTGGCCTCTCACAAACTTGGGGCTGAATGTGGCAAAGGAGGAGGTGAGAAGCCCAGACCAGAAGGGTGCTAGAAAGCCGGGGAGAGAATGCACATGGCATAAAGAAATGCCACCAATGGTAAGAGTTAACACTGAGTGAGCACTTTCTAGGTGCTGAGACCAGTCAAAGCCTCCCATATTTTAATTCATTTAATACCGCAGGCAGCCACCTGGGCGGGGCTGGAGGGTCCCTGCTCTGCACTTGCAGGTGGAGGAAGGTGAACTGGTAACAGATATAGATGTGCTTGTGATGGAACAGGAAGTACTTGACTAACTGCATCAAGGGCAGCTGGGATCCCACCTGGGAACAACTTGGGGGAGGGGATGGCTACCTTCCTCCTCTTCTATCTCTATCATCTCTACCAAGTGCCCTTCTCTTGTATGCGAGGCTCTGCTCTGAGCACTGTGTATACAAGCAGGACTACCATGGTCTGGGCCCCAAAGGAGACAGTAAACAGACTCTGTGCCCACAGTGGGGGGCACAGAAGGAGGCAGAGAGTGTGAGAGGGCAAGAGGAAAGCGCGTCCACCCTGCTTCCTGTGCGGGTGGATGCCGGGAAGGGGCAGGGAGGAGGCCAGCAGTCAAAGAGGGATTCCAGTGTAGGGGATGCTTGCAGAGAGTGGGAGATGGTAAACAGGGCTGCACAAGGGCTACTCAAGCCGCCTAGCCGCCACCATCACCTGGAGCATGCTTTCTTCAGGCTCCAACATCTCTACAGACTCACTGATCTGATTCTCTGAAGGTGAGGCCCTCAGAAACCTTTTTCACAAGCTCCCAAAGAGATTCTGACGCAGTTGCTCTTCAGGTCGGCTTCCAGGGCCTACTGACCGAGGGGGAAATGGATTACACACACGGCCAGAGGGAACTGATCCATAAGTGAAGGAGTGATAAGAGACATGAGGCGATTCCAGAGCATGGAATCGCGGAGCCAGGGGCTGGAGTGTAAGGAGAAGATGGACTCCGCTGGCTGAAAGGCTTTAAGCTATCTGTCACGTGAGGGAGGGAGGAGCTCCAGGCTGGCCTTGGCAAGGGCAGTGCTTGATGGCATGTTGAGAAATGAGTGGGAGGTGAGACTCTCTCGACCCTCTGTGAAGCTTCAGAGGAGGAAGAGGGAGTTTGGGCTCAGGAGTTAGTGGAGGACTCAAGACAGATTGTTCTGGGGAAACACACTAAAAGTCTTCCTTTTCCCCCCAGAGCTTTGTCCAGGTATCAGTATCTCTCATCTGCAGGCTTCCCCCAGCCCCTTGATTACTCTGACCGATCTAAGGGGCCCTACGCAGACACTGGGTTTCATTGTTTTCCAATTACTTTTACTTGTGAGTTCTCTTTTGTTCACTGAGCTGCTGTTCATTTCAATATTTGTGGCTGCAGAGGGGAAGAGGGTTAAGCATGCAGCCTTGGGATACAGAAGAGGTCGGGCATACGGGCAGGAATCCAACCCTACACAGAGCCTGGAAGTGTACGGTGCCTACTGGGGAGCTCCAGGAGAGTGTCCAAATGCTCTTAACAGTTCTTGCCACCAGGGGATGCCACAGCAGGACACAGTGCTCAGTGCAGAATTCTGTGATCTTCTGCCTGAGAGGTGCACAGTGGTTTCCCTAGAAACAATTTTACAGTCAGGGATGTGATCCCAGGGCTGGTGCTCTGGGGGTGGCTGCGCTCTGCCTGACTTTCCTTGGCTCCCCATTTTTCCACCAACCTGATGAAATCTCATTCTAGGACTCTGAATCCAAACTCAGGTTCTTTTCCCCAGCATGGCAGTTCCAGAGGGAGCCGGCTGAAAGTGCCTACCCAAGTCCCAGCCTACTTCCTGACAATTTAGCCAGTGAAACATGAGCTTGGTGGAAAGTCTAAGGCACGAGGCCTTCCTGTGGAAGCTTTAGGCAAGGACTGATCTCTGACAGAGAGCTGAAGCCTTCAAAAAGATTCTCAGTGGGATGCCACAGCCCTGGCAGGAAAGAAGGAGGTCAGGCAGTCAACCGTTCTGTCACACAGAATGCAACATAAACAACAAACTCCAGGCCAGAAGCTGGTATGCAGGTTGGCACCTGGTGGCTGGCATCTGTTGGACTCTTCTAACTCAGCCTGCCAAGGTCATTTCCATGTGAAATATAACAAGGCCGAACAAAGCTGGGAGTGAAACACTGCTTTGCTCTGACACTTAAGTGCAGAGGACCAGAGAGACAGAAGTCAGTGGCAGACAGGAAGATTCTGTGACGAGCTTAGAAATAGCCTAAAGATGTTCAGAATAATTCCCTTTTTCTGCTAAGAATCCGGAGGGACTGTATCCAATCCCCATCCACATAGCTAAATAAATCCTATATCGATAGTCCTTAATGCTCAGCCAGAGATTAAATGGAGAGGCTTAAAACCAGTCTACAGGGAGATTAAGGTGCATTTTGTGAAGTGTTTGTCATTATTGGTATATTTTTAATCCTGACCGTGAACACCCAATGTCCGAGAAGCTGAGGACTCAAAGCAGGAAGGAAATGTGGAGTGGTGAGGTCAATTTTCATTTTGAAATGAGGTTACAAAGTCTGAGAGAGATTAAGTTTTCTATGGCACATTCTGATCAGGTGCAAGGAGGGGTCAGGAATGGCCCAAAGCCGCAGGCTCAGCCCTGCAAAACTCTGAACCATGCAAAGAACTTATTTTTTCCCCTCTTATTAAGCCCAAAGAAACTCAGCCCTGCTGGGGCTCCTTACCTCCTGGGGTATGTTCCAGGCCATGTAGACATGGCTTTTGAATTCATCCATCCAGACTTCAGCCACCCTGAGGGCATTCCTACGGACGTGTGCGGTGAGGTCCTCGGTGTAGGGCTTGTGGGCTCGCTCTATGTGGGCGATTCGCGAGCAGGGCAGGACTTCCACACTGCCACCGCACTGCCATACCTGCAGATGACAAGGAACTTCTGGTCAGGGCTAGATTCATCTCAGCTCTAAACCACCAGTCAACATGGTTCACCTTTTCTCTCCACTCCGTGCATAAGGAAATGAGCTGCATCTGAAATCTCTTTCCACAGCAGTGTGGTTACACAGGGCCATTCATTCATGGCTTCCTTCTCACTGTGTGGCTTTATTCGCATAGAATTAATGCACCTTCTGCCTCTACCCATGAGCTCTACCTGGCCAAAGAGGAGACCAGACATTTGATGGCCAAAGATCTGGGTTCCCTCTGCCTTTGAGGAGAAGCTAACAAAATCCTTGATGATGGTTTTACAGCAATCCTTAATACAAGGCCCTCACGGGGACTCCCAGCAGAGATGCCCATCTTCAAAATGGACCTTGGAGCCTTACAAAGCTTAGTGACCACTACAAAGAAAGAGCGGGCTACCCTTCTCTTGCCCCATCCTTCCTGCATCGAGCTTCAAAGAAGGGAAATGGCATTAAGGGTCTCACTAATCTTGGGAAATCTGAAAGCAATTTGATTTTGAAAGAAGACAGCAGACCTGGCACTCTTGAATGTCTGATGGGTGGAGCCTTGAGGCTGGTCCCATGCTGACCACTCCCCCTCATGCTCCTAATGTGAACATGCAACCCTTTTTGTGCCCTTACGTTTTTCTCATTCTATGATCTTAGAACAGCGGTTCTCAATCTGTGGGTCACGACCCGGCAGGGGTCAAACCACCAAAACACAGGGGTCACCTAAAGCCATCAGAAAATACACATTTAAACCCATGCTATGTCATGGTGAAATGTTATTTATTGGAATTAGTAATAAATATTTCTCAACATATAATTAAATATTGTTTTTGTGATTAATCACTATGTTTAAATTATGTTTGATTTGTAGCAATGAGAATATATGATGCATATCAGGTATTTACATTCTGAATCATAACTGTAGCAAAATTACTGTTTTGAAGTAGCCACCAAAATTATTTTTTGGTTTGGGGTCACCGCAACATGAGAAACTGTATTGCGGGCTCATGGCATTAGAAAGGTTGAGAACCACTCTCTTAGAATGTCCCTCCAGTTTTTTCATTATCTGAAAATAATCGTTCTTTAAGAGGTAGTTCACATGACCCACACATACCCTGGAGACCTTCGCTCTGTTCCGAGAGCAGGGCCTATTTCTCCCTCCTCTGGGCCCCCTAGCTCTATCAGCTTACCCCATCACCCCCATGGACTGATTGTGAGCGGCTGCAGGGCTGAAGCTACACCCCACCTGTTTCTCACTTCTAGTGCCTAACACAAAACCCAGTAGTAACAGGTGCTTCATAAATACTTGTGAGGTGTAATAAACAGGAGCTGAATCTGATACATGTGGTCAGAGCTGAGGGATGTGGCTTCAGAAGAGATCTTCTGTGGACAACAGTGGCCATGTGTCATGTATTGTCCATTTGATCATTTGGTGGCTAATTTCACATGTATAGCATGTACCTATCAGCAATAAGGACACGAGGTCCAAGACAGAGCATGACTTGGGTTTAATTTAATCCGTGACAGAAAAACAGTGCCACCGCTTTTACCAGTGCAGTGGCTCTCTACAGGGTATGGGCAGTTGGAGTTGGAAGGAGTTTTACTGATTTACCTAAAGTTGTCTTTATAAGCAGGGACAATAGAAATGAAATAAAGGCCAGTGAGATAGCTTGGCAGACTAAGGCCTGCTTAGGTAAGTGCAGGGACTGGGTTTCGATGCCCTGCGCCCAGGCATGCTGAGCCAGCTGGACATGGTGGTGCATGCCTGTAAAGCCAGTGCTTGGGAGGCTGAAAATAGGATCACCTGCATAGTGAGACCCTGTGCCAAATACATTAAAAAAGGAAAGGAATAAACACTGTGGCTGAATGTGTACCGTGTACCAGGTACTGGACCTGTTCATATGGGAAGGAAGTGAAACACAGAGGTAGCAACTGAAGGCCTTGCAACCCAGATGCCTGGGTTCGGATCCTGGTTCTGGTTGATTTTATCTATGTGGCCTTGAGCAAATTACTTCTCATTTGTGTTTCCATGTTTTTATTTCCAGAGGGATCATAATAATTCCTATCTCAAAGATTTCACACAGAGGCCCGGTTCATTACAGGGACTTGGTCAGTCTTAGCTATTACAAAACAGATTATACAGTGGAATCCTTAGAATAACCCTCTGAGATAGTTGTTATTATCTCCAACTCCAAGTGAGGAAACAGATAGAAGAATGTCCTTTGTTCAGGACATTTGCTCAGCTGCTACCTCAGACAAAAGGATCTCTCCAGTTTCCAGAGAAACTCAAGGCAGAGCCAAGGCTTGCCTGTGCTGACCAGCCTGTTCCCAGGACTCACACTTGCTGGGGGCCATGCTGGCCTCTAGCTTGCTTTGCTCAGATTGTCAGTGAAAGCCTGTTAATGGATTCCAACCCAGAAACAGGGCTGGTGCATGAGTGAGACCTCCCTGGGCCAGCCAGTAACTCATTTGATCCAGCATCCAGGCCCAGTGCACCCAGTGTGGAAAACTGTTACAGAACTCCCTGCAGAAAGACTAGAGACAAGACCCACCCAACTGATCCAGGAGCGGAACATCTAGCAGGTTTGCCTTCAAGGGCTGCAACAGGAACAAATGGAGCTCAGAAGCCAGACCCAAGCCACACCTACCTGGATGACTTTGAATTTGGTAGATCTGAACCTGGTGCTAAGGTAAGAACACTACCAAAGCTCTAAACCAAAAGTCAGAAGGCAGGGCTATGCAAAATGACAAAGAGAAAGAGTAAAATGTGCTCTCAGGCCCCCAGCCCACCTAGAACAAATACAGGAAATAATAGTATAGAAGAAATTGGAAATCACACACCTGAAATCTCTGAAATAATAGCATCTGAAGTAAAGAAACAACTGCAAAAAGGCATAGAGGAAATCATATCAGAAATAATTTCTAAAGTAAGAAAAGAAATAATACCTACAATAAAAGAAGTACTAAGTGCTGTTAAACACAATGATAAAAAAGGAGAGGAGAATAGAAAAATGACGCAATCCTTGAATGAGCAATATAGGGAAGTAATAGAATATATGAAGCAGATTCAAAGTGCTATGCAGGAACTTAAAACCTCAGTCACAAGCTGGCAGAGCCATTTCAATGAAAGTGAAAATAGACTTTCAGACCTTAAAGACACCATTGCAGCTAGTGAAGAGGTAAGAAAAGATTTCTTAATAACAACTAGGAAGCAATAAAAATAATTCAACATCTGCAAGATGATGCAAAGATGAACAATATAAGACTAATAGGCATCAACGAAAAAGAAGGAGTCTGTACAAATGAGATAAAAAGAATATGGGAAGAATAGCAGAAAACTTCCCAAATATGGGGAAACAATTTGACATTCAGGTAACCAAAGCATATAGAACTTCAAATAACATCAACCCAATTACAACCACACCCAGACACATAATAATCAAGATCCCAGAAAGTCAGCACAGAAATAGTATAAACTAAAAGCTGCCAGAGAAAAGAAACAGATCACATTTAAAGTAAAACCCATTAGAATAACAGCAGATTGCTCTTTATAAACCATTGAGTCAAGAAGAGCATGGAGCAAAAGTACTTCAAGTCTTGCAAGAAAACAAATTCCAACCCAGACTGCTATAACCTGCAAAACTCTTTTTCGAGTTCAATGGAGAAATGGAATACTTTTAGGACAATGAACAACTAAAGAATTTCAGGATGACAAAGCCAACCCTAAATAGCTTACTAAAAGATATTCTAGAGAAGGACCAAAATGACCACAATTCCGTGAAGGAAAATGGAAAGAACCCACCAAATAGGGCAAATAATTAAACACAGAAGAAAAAGAGGTATACAAAAGCAGTCTTTCAAGTATTCTTTTATATACAGCAGCAGAATATGTCCATTAGCATATTCTATAAATGGACTTCCCCTGCACCCTATGGGTCATGGTTCTGTCTGGGTCTACAGGTAAATATCAAGAACTAGCAGTAGCTCAGTCCCACAAATGACACCTGGCTACCAGTAAGCATCATGGCCACTGTCCATGTACACAACATACTAGAAATTTGTGTGTTATCCTATCCTCAAAATGTTAGAAGTTCTGGCCATATATTTGCAATTCCAGTGTTTATGTTATGTTTTATTCTTAGTAATCCTTTACTACCATGGAAACTGTTTCTCAGTTGATATTTTTGTATATATTCACCTATTTAAATACTATGCAAGCTCTCCCAGTGCTAGCTCTCTGCCTGCCACCATGGAAGGTTGCCCTCTGCCATGTGCCAGTCTGCTTTGGAGCCAGCTGAATATGGACTGAAACCTCCAGTAACTGAGCGGAAGGATGAAATCGCTACCTTGGAGACCATCAACAATGGCAAGTCCATCTTCGAGGCCCGCTGAGACATCGACACGTCGTGGCAGTGCCTGGAGTA
>PVJA010018355.1:0-40135 GCA_004027025.1 Myocastor coypus | reverse complement strand
TCTCCTTAGATGCACTATAGTTCATTCATCCCTTTCCTCTGAGGTCCCATAATCTCCTTGACCAGAAAATTTGGGACACCTCTGAGTTATAGGATATTACATCACAGGTTCTCTTATATCCTAGGTCCTTATTGGCTTTGAAGGGCTAGGGCCAAAATATTGGCTATCCTTATAGCCCTTCTTTTTCTCTAATTTTTGGTCTGTTAACTTACATTTTTAACCCTCCAGCAGAAAAGCTTTGTGATACTATTACTCTATAACATAGGTACTTGAGCTTATCATCACTGGCTTTCTGAGTATCAAATATCTTTAACCATGAGGCATAAAACGTAAAGCTAGATTAATATGTTGGACTATAAAAGGCTTAAATCAACAGCTTCCAACATTGCTAGTTCTGCCAAAAAACCCACTACAAATATGGAATATTGGACCACTTTCTCTTAGTTTAATGAGAAGAAATTTTTGTATCAATAATGATTAGAAAAGTTATCATGTCTGCATTCTGTGCTCTAAATAACTATTACAAGGACAATAATATATGCATTGTAACAATTTTTGGGAATGTACTAACATGTTTTGAAATTGTTGCCTTGTTTTTATTAAAAGTAATTTCTAAAAGTCCTGTATGTTTAAATAGATAAATAAATTCAAATTTAAGCATCTATTTATGAAATACTGAGATGAAGAAGAAATTTGATACTTAAATTTCAGTTAAGATAAAGAAGACAGTAATAAAATAGTTAAAGAAATTAGAAAGAGCCCTGGAAACGGAGACAGCAGAGGACAGGACCCAGAAGGGAAGAAAAGTGACACAAAAATTCATATATCTTCATAATTTAAAAAGTTATTTCTCTTTATTCTTGAAACAAAATGCTTTAGAGGGAGAGAGATGCCTGGTTCCAAAATATTCTCCACAAGAGACCCTGTTTGAAGTGGGGCAGCTCATCCTACATCAGACCGGAAAAGACAGGCTTTTAATGAGGCCACGGGCTATGGCCCAGCACCTGATCCGATGGAGAGCTGGGGGGTCTCATGCTGTGCTCCAGGCTTTTAAAAGGAAAAACTGACACAAAACGAGAGCTTTTGACAAGCAAGAGGGTTGGGTGAGAAAGGGAGACACTGGAGAATTCCAGCAAGCCCGTGGGGAGCCTTCCGCAGCTTTCTTCTCATGGCATTTGTCTCCGTTGACCGAGACCACTGCTCCGTCGACAGGCAGCACAGTGGCTGGGATGGATGCGGGTGCTTTAATAGTCACCTGCTTATAGTGACGTGTATTAGAAAACTTAACACTAATATACCAAACCCACAGTTGTAAGGATTCTGTCTTTAACACAAAGAAGATTTTTTGTTTTTTGTTTTTTGTTTTTTTTTTTTTTAAGGGAGTGATGCTAAAATATTAAATAAAATGTGGAGGAATGATGGTGCTCACAGTTACTGACATTTAGAAACATTTCAGCATGCAAGTGAGTGATAGCTCTGCGTCATCTCCTGTCCCCTCTCTGAGGACCACAGGCTGTGCCCCTCAGAGCTTACTGCACCTGCCCTGCCTCCTAGTTTGCCTTGATCCTCTCCGCCTGACACATTGCTACTTACTGCTCAGGATCAACTGCAGGACCACACTGTTCAAGCTTGCTGTCCTCCAGTCCAATTTAGCAATGGTTCTACAATCCAGGTCTAGTGAAGGAGGTGTCTTCAGATTGTCCGAGTATCCTAAAATGAAGAAATGGCCTCCAAACCAGGTATTTTCCCAAGATCTTCCCACCCTCTCTACCCTCACCTGCAGTCACTCCCCCTGTGCTAGTGACATAACACTGAGCCCTCTACACCCACCTCCTCAGTGAGAAACATGGATCCCCCATGCTGTAGAGAGAGAGCATAGCACCATCTTCCAATTTGAAGCCTCTTTTTCTCCAACAGAGTCCCTGAGAAGCTTCTGCTGTCTATGCTACAATAAGGTGGAGGGCACAGTTACATGGTGTAATCCTTAGAGCTGCAAGGAGTACTTTCTTATCGCCTCCAGAGAGGTGTCTACCAGAGTAGGTGTGGGCCCATCCCTCAATGCTCCTTTCAAAAGAGCTCAGTGGCATCCTTTACTCAGCTTAACGGGCCAAATATCGGTTCTGCTGTCATTTTTCCCATCAAAACGACCTTGCAAGGATATAGTTCAACACTGGACTAAGAGCATCTCGTACCAGGGAGAGCCCCCTTTGTGCAGGGCTGAGACTCACTTCAGTCCCTGTTGTGGTAGCTTACCTCACCCAGTGCCAGGGTGAGCTTCTAATGAGGCTACCAATCAAAGGGCAGAACACTGGAGAGGTAGGCAAACCACCGGATGTGAGTAGTAGCCAGAGTGCCAATCTGCTTCCTCATAACAATGGACAAGACTCAAGGAAGAGGACTGATGAGTCCATTTCTGATGAAAGACAAGGGGCACTAGTGCTCCTGTTTGTCTGAGCCCAGGGCTGCCGAGGGTGCACTAATCAGTGTGCAGGGAAGTGCTTAGCAACAGGCCTTGGGTAAAGAAAGCCCAGCATTTTAGCCTTTGCCAATTTGGTTAGTGTAAACACAATCATCACAGCCCAATACAAGATTACAAAAGGATGTCAGCTGACTCGTAAAATTCCTGAAAATGTAATCACCAGCTCTTATAAATCTACTCAAGCCTCCTGGGGCTTTTCAGAGGTGGCTGGGTCAAAGGAGTGTGTTGCTGCGCTCAGGTGTGTGTGACTACTGAATTAGCCCACTAAGCTGTCTTGGCATAGCTCTGGTAGGGTTGAGGGTGTCCTACCCTGCGTGGGAGGCCTACCCACCCTAAAGATGGGTGGCATGGATAGATTTAAGGAACAGAAAGAGATTCCCTTCTTGTTACTTGCTGCCTTTTGCGCTACCCTGAAATGTTTCTTCTCCACAATGTCCCTCTTAGATGCCACCCAGCCTGAGCCAGCCAGCTATGGACGGAAGCCTCTATAAACTGTGAGCTAAACAAATCTTTCTCCCTTTAACTTTGGGTGTTGCGTATTTTGTCTCGGCACTGAGAAATGTAACTAAGATATTAACCTGCTTACTGACTCATTCTACAGAATTCTTTAGTAGCACGTGGCTCTCAGGAAGGCATCTACTACCCAAGGCAGGTGCTAGGATCGCTAAACATGGTCCCTCACTTTTTCCTGAATCTTTCTTACAATCTCCATGTTCTCCGCTTTTATTTTCCCTCCCCTGGTTCTCACGACTCAGACACAGCAACTGAGATGACACCTTTCCATTATACTATGCCATTCACTTTGTCACAGCTGAAATTTGAGCAGAACTGAAACAAGCAAGTTAGAGATCAAAGAGTCTGCTGTTGCCACATATATAGTTCAATTATAAAAATATATTTGAGGCACAATAATTAGAATTCTAAAGCTGAATAAAACATGGTCCCTTCCTTCTCAGAACTCGCAACAAATGTGAAGATGGCAGATATTTCTGTTGCAGACATCGCCAGTCAGTGACAGAGCTGAGATGCAGTTTTTTTTTTTTTTTTTTTTTTCATTTCCTTGATGCAGTGATCCAGATAGTTCCCACTGGCACCTAAAATGGAATATATTTGCCATTTCCCACCTGTGAGTATACAGACAATAAGTTCAGGACAAGCGAACCAAAAACAAAACAAAACAAAAAAAAACAAAAAAAAATCCAGGAAAAAATGTAAAAGAAGAGGAGGTTGCCACAGAGCAGCCTAATTACCATTTGTACCTAAAGCTGCTCCTGTCTGTGGTCTCAGCTGTAAGTGAGTGCCACCTCAGGTCATTAGGCAAAACTGTTCATTTGTCCCAGAGGACTGCCCATGGCAGGAACCAGTGAGAAATTCTGGGCATCTCTTGCTGCACAGATCTGTCAATAATAGAAGTTGCAGAGGGAGCAGAGAGCTGGGGATTATGATTAAAAGAAGTTAAAAGAGTGATGGAAGATGTGCTTTCAGACAAGGTTCCAGGCATGAGCTTCCAGCCATGACTCATGGCACACAGGGGCCATTCTGGGGCTCCTTGACAGGGGTTGCACACTCACCCTACTTATATTTTGGTTCCTTCCTTTGTCTTTGCATGAGCCCTGTCCTGGAGCTTCACGTTCCAGTGTTGCCTGGAGGTCCACAGTTGGACACTCATGTGAGTTCTTTTCATTGAAAGGAATCAACTTTTAACACAAATTCTTATCTCCAGTAGACATGAATCACCAAGTACTGATTCTCCACAAGGAGGACGGTGCCCAAATGAATTAGCAGGGCCAGACTCAAACACATTATGTGGCCCTGGTTAGGATCAAACTCTTAATCTTCCTTCATGAGCCACCAAAATGCAGCAAAAAAAAAAAAAATTATATTCTTTCTAAAGAACACTTAGGAGGGCCCACAGGATGGCTCAATGATCTAAAGTGCCTGCTTAGGCAACCTTAGGCAACTGCAGGAATCTGGTTTGATCCCCAGCACCACATGCTGTGCCAGCCCCAACCCCAGGGTAGGCTGAGCCTGCCATAATGAGGAAGAAGAAGAAGAAGGGTACTTAGAAAGGATCTGAGTGAAAGGTGTCCCATACGAAGGACCCACAATGATGAATCAGGCCCCAGCCCCACCCCCCTGTCCCTCTACAGCCTCAAGTTCCCTTAAGATTTATCTTGTCCACAGACTGACAGTGTAGCAAAGGCCACAGGAATAGAAAGAAAACTCAGAGAGAAATGAGAGGCTGAAAAGGTACTGAAGTCTGACCAAAGAGCCCTAGTAGTATAACACAGTTCCAAGTAACATTTCCTATGCCACAGTGTGGTGTTGCCGTTCCTGGATTTGAACCAAAAGTGAAAAAGCCATGGCCTCGATACTTCGCTGGTAAAGTCATCACTCAGTGACAGCATCCGCAGGGAATAGGGGGGAGCTAGAGATCTAATCCTTGCTATTTTATTTTTGGAAGCATGAATGAGCTAGTCACTTCTGGAGGAAGTCACGAAAGGATCTCTGAATCAGATGGTATTTCACCCACCATCGCAGGCCAGATGACATATGCTACCATCTACAAATCAAACAGTCCCTGGACACACTAAATAGGACACAAAACGGCCCTCTGCATCTCCTGCACAGAAAATGCAACGAGGAAGGGTGCATGCCACATGGCAGCTGATGCCATCAGCTGATTCAGGGAAGGTGGGGGACGCTAGGCTGTCCTGTGTCATTCACCGACCCAAAGAGCCCTGAGCTTAGTGCCAACAAGAGAGGAAATGCATCTGTCATGCTTTCCCTTCGAAGTCAGAAGCATAACATCACTGTCTTTCTGAATATCAAACATCTTACACTTAACTCAGTGATGTTAGGCTCAAGTACCTATGTTATAGGGTAATAGTATTATGAAGCTTCTCTTCTGGAGGATTAAGAATATAAGTTTACAGACGAAACATTAGAGAAAAAGCATACAAGGACAGCCAATATTTTGGCCCTAGCCCTTCAAACGTCAGTGAGGACTCAACACAAGAGAACCTGTACTGTAACATCCTATAACTCAGTGGTTTCTCAAATTTTCTGTTCAAGGAGATTATGGGGCTATAGAGGAAAGGGACTGATGATGTATAGTGTGCCTAGGGAAAGTTACCTAAATGGAAAATATTCTCTTGGGCTTTCACAGAGAGCAAACTGGTTAAGCAATGACCGTGACTCACCCAGACAGCTGACACTATCAACAGTTCTACAAAGCATTGTACATGATTTCAAAGTAAATCCTGAGGTGATTTGACTGACCTTGGGAGATACAAAATTTACATGTTTTGTTTTACAGGTACTGTTTTAACTTGGACTTAACCACCCAGCAGAAAACTTTAACCATGAGACATAAAACGTAAAGCTAGATTAGTATGCTGAGCTGTAAAAGGCTTAAATCAACAGCTTGCAACATTGCAAGTTCTGCCAATAATCCATTGTGATTATGGAATACTGGACTATGTGTGCAACTACTTTCTCTTAGTTCAATGAGGAGAAATTTTTTGTACCAACAATGCTTAGAAAAAATATCATGTCTATATCCTGTGCTCTGTATAACTACTATGAGGACAACAATATGCAATTTTGGGGAATGTACTACTAATGTATTTTTGAAAATGTCACATTGTTATCTCTTATTAAAAGAAAAAAAAAGTTAGAAGCAGGCCTGATGGCTAAGGTGGAGGCATCCCCGTCAGGGAACCAGAGCAGCTCTTACCTGCCCACTCCTTCCTTTCTCCCTCCTTCCCTCCCTCCTTTCTTCCTTCCTTTCTTCTTTCTCTCCTTCCTTCCTTCCTCTTTCCTTCCTTCCTCCTTTCTTCTTTCCCTCCTTCTTTTCTCCTTCCTTCCTCCCGCCCTCCCTCCCTCCCTCCCTCCTTCCTTCCTTCCTTCCTTCCTTCCTTCCCTACTTCTGGTTTCCCTGGCCAATCCCAGATCCTCCTCCCAGCTTTCTTTGACTCCCATGACTCAGGCACATAATTTATCAGTACTACCAATTAGAAGCAAGGAGAATGAGTTGTTTGTCAATTCCTTCAGTTTCATATAGCTGTAGGCAACTGTGGACACTGAGTCTCACACCACCTTATTTTTCTCAGTATCTAGCCCCCTCCTTTCTGCTTAATTAGCTCCCATAAAGTTAACCCTACTGCTAATATGAGCCTTTCCTTTCTTGATGGGATCTCAAGGATTAACATTGCCATCAATCACCTAGGTGTATACAGCAGCTGGAAAAATTTAAGACAAATATCATAATGGAATTCATCCAGATAGAGCATGCTCTGTGCTACTTTGGAAGGAAATTATTCTATTATTAAAAAATTCTTATTTTACTTTTAGGTGGCCATTAAAATGGAAGACATGCAATGTGACACAGATGTTCTGCATAGAGTGAAACCTCTCCAGGGATTGAGAGCTAATTTCATCAAAAGGTGGAAGGGCTCCTCTTTTCTTTTGACTCTTACTTCATTAGAAATGTCTGTCTTATCAAGTGCTAAAATGTATCTGTGTAGCATACCTATGTTGGTACTATTCTATTCCTTGGGGACACCTGATAGGTATTTATGACAAGAAATATTGTTGAATGTTTTGTATTATAAAAAGGTGTATTAAGATTGGTTTAAAATAATCTAATTTTCTTATAATGAACATTTGACTAAAGAAAAAATAATACAAATAATAACAATCCCTTCCTGCTCTCTCCAGCCCATCTGCAGCTTTGCAAGAACAGTGAGACTTTGGGTGGTCAGAGGTACAGTAGCCTCCCCTGGATACATGGAGATGGCTATGGTCTCATTCTTTGTCTAGACTGCCCCAGAATCAGCACCCACCCAACTTAGTTCAACTGAGGTACTGAGGTCAAGTGACCAATAAGACACAAACAAAACTTCTGTGAAGGCCCTGTTTATGGGCCTTTGTCTGAAAAGCCCAGTTGTGTTTCAAGGACTAGGTCAGATTTCTGAGAGTGAAGAGAAACTGCACTGTCACTGTCAGCTTTGAAAGATGTGAAGAGGAGCCAGATTAGTGAAGGTGTGGGAGCCTACTGCCATCTCAGTTACAGACACATAGGGAAACTTGGGGACAAGGGAACTGGCAGATAATTTTCCATTCAAGGCTTTTCATTGATAAAGTAATAATGACAATGTATTACCTGGTCTCTAAAATGTCTGAGGAGATTGATGTCAGGCTCTCAGGTTACTTTAAGGAGGAATAATTACCTACCTAAAAAGCCTATGTGGTGACACTGCATGAGACTGTGAACTAATTGCCTATCAGGCACTGCCCTAAGCACTTTCTATGAATTAGAACATTTCATTCTCATTATAACCTGATAAGGTATATATTATAATCACTCCTGTTACACATCTAGGAAATCAAGGCCTAAAGAACATGGCATCACCCACAATATAACCTAGGAAGTGTCATAAGTAGACTGTGGGCCATACTTCTAACCCTTCACTGTCCTGGTGAAGAGGTCATGCAAAATTCTCTACTGATTCACTGCAACTTAGGTTCTCATGCTAGCATGCAAATAGGTACGATCGTATTGACAGTGAACACTCTATCCTTATGGTCTGGCCTATCTGCTGCTACTGATTATTCATACGTGTAAAGATCAACCTTGTAAGGTTGGACTGGGGAAGCTGACTGGGCAGTGACCTGCATGGCCCATGGGGAATACAAGTCAAAAGATACTGGAAAATGTCCTCCACATTCCCCACTGGGCAGAGGATGGGGATAAAAGCAGCCAATTAATGATCTAGTCTGCATCCTGAGGTCTTTTTGGGGTGCCACTTCTTCTTCCTCATAATGTTGGAAACACAGAGCCAAAACCACCCTCCACAGCCAGCTGTCCAACTCCATGTGCCTGGAGCAGACCCACAGCGGACATCTGCATCAGACTCACAAATCCTGGAGCCAGTGAGAGGCCAGCAAAGCCTCCGCTGTTCCCCTGTGACAGGACAGCTGGGTATAGGGACCTGTACCCCTAATCTTACAGTGTGTCATGTAAAGACCTGATGAATCACAGAATAGTCTTCTTCTGTCCATGGAGGATAAAGCTGAAGCCAGAAAACTTATTTAGTGGGAATCACACAGCTAGTTAAAGCCTTGGACAGCTTTGTTTTTCTAAAGTCATACATAGGAGGTACTTATGAGAAGTTTCCAGTCTGTGTGAGTTTAAGGAGGTTGCTTAACCTACCCAGATTTATTTTATCCATTGTAAAATATGGAAAATAGCTGTTCTGTATGCCCAGTAGGATCATTGTGAGATGAGATGACTGAAGATAATTATCGTCTACCATTTTCCTTCCAGTAAAATCATTAGTTGGCAAGAAAGAGGCATATTACCATTTCTCTTTCCCTTACCCTTTGTCTTACAGATTTTGAGGCAAAGCCTCAGACAACTTAGCCAAGAAAACCATACAGCAGTGGTGGTGAACCTATGGTGTGCATCACAACAGTGGGCTGTTTTTGTCATTGACAACTAGAAGGTTCACCATCACTACCAGAGAGGAACCAATTAGGAAGATTGGTGGGGTTTTGCATTTTATATCTTTTTTTTTTTTTCGCTGATATTTTCTGGAATAAGCAGAAAAATTAGGGATACAATAATCATTGACACTTTAGAGTTGGTCTGGATCAATTGCTGAATTTTAGGAATGAAGACTTGAAATTAAAATAGAGACTTGTTCTAAATCATACATGGCTGGTCCTCATCAACTCCGCTGGCACCAGCTCCCTTCACCAGCTACCTTTAGCTGTGGCTTCCCGAAGGGAGCACAAGACTCAGAGCCACTGTAAAGTGGCTAGAAGCTGCAGCCAGTAACATATGCTTAGTCCTGTCTGAGCAACTTACTGTGGGGCTCATGTCCTGCCCACCCCATTACCTGACTGCTTGTTTTCACGTCTCTTTAAAGAGGTGCTTTTTTATTATAAAGCCAACTTCCTTAGTTCAGAAACCCTCCTTGCCATTTTCTACAAATCCAAGCATCAGCCTCCTCCACTAGTTGGACAACACATTCTTGTCTAAATGTCCAATTCTCTCGATAACTACTATGTTTTACTTCCTTTCCTATGGAGAGTAGCCTCTCTGACCAGTCCCCTCCTGAAGCATCTCCTTCCTCCTACATGGGACACAGTAGAGAATCTCTGGCTTCTATAGTGATCCTTGGCATAGGTCATCTTTCCTGCATCGCAAGCTTTGCCCTGCCTTTGAGCTTATGAACATTTCTGTGAAGAATCCATCCCTCAAGCCCAACAGTCCAAATGAATTTGTCACCTGCCCACACAATCGTCTTCCTGTTCCTTCCTTCCTATCTGGCATTACCTGGTCAGTGAATGACATGACCTAGAAACCTGCCCATCTTTACTCCCTTCCTCTCTACCTTGACCCCCAGCTTCAAGTTTTTTCTATAGGTCTCATATTTGTCATGCTTCTAAAAATAGCATATTCTCTCTATTCTTAGTGCTACTGTTCTGTCTTTGGCAGCATAACTGTAATCCTCCTGCATCCTGACATCCTCCAAAGCAACTCACTCTACATCCTGTTTTCAGAGTTGTCTTTCTAAAGCCCAGACATGACCATGTGCTCTGCTACTCTGTAATCATCAATATCTCTGTGTTTATTGTCAAAGCCAGTCCAAATTTCTGAGCCTGGTGTTGCATTTTACATTACTTATCACTCAGACTGTGAGTTTCTACAACACTCACTACATACCAGGTGCCTTTACGTTATTACACGAGAGCTAAGTACTGCAATTTTGAGGTCATAAATAGATATAGTAACACAATCATACACCCCATAAAGAGATTTTGATCATTGACTGAATACATATATATGACACAGGTGGTCCTACTGCCTACTGATATTGTAACTATCTTAGTTTATGTAAATATTCTCTATCATATTTCCATAGTGATGAATCATCAAGTTATGACCCCATCCTTAAGTAACACCTGACTGTATGCACATTTGTATACATTCAAGCATTTTCAAACTACAGTAAAATAGTCTAAAGTCGAGGCTAAGTAGAATTTTACAAGTCTTACACTGAATAGAAACAGACAATGATAAGGAAACATGAGCTGATGACAGGAGGTATTACCAAGTAATATTTTTAAGCATTTTTGTGAGCCAGGCAATAGGCTGTTTGTATTCCTTGACTTATTTAAGTGTCACAAGAAAACTGTACGTCGTTATTCAGCTCATTGACAAAACTCATTTTACAAAAAGCAAAAGTGAGGGCTAAGAGGTTATATGACTCACCTGAAGCCAGAGACTCATAACCAGCATCACTCACAGGAGCCCGGATGTGTCTGACTTCTCAGCCTCCGCACCTTTCCCCTCCAGCCTGCTCCCTTAGTGGTGACAGCTTGCAGGGAGTGTCAGGGAGTATCTTACTCTACCACTTCCATCCTCACAACTTCTGTCTCCTAGATGCACAACACCAAAGACTCTAGGACTCACACACCTTAAATATAATTAGTGGGGCCTCATTTAAAATTCCAAGTTCTAAACAAGAAAAAGGATAGCATTGGCCAAAAAGGTCAGACTTTCAGCTAATGACGTAAGTAAGTTCTAGAGACCTAAAGTACAGCAGAGGCATGGGGGTGTAGCTCAGGGGTAGGACACTGATGTCTTAGTTACTCTTCTCTTGTTGCTAGGACAAGCACCTGACACCCCAAATGAAGGAAGTAAAGGTTTATTTAGCTCACAGTTACTGGAGGTTTCAGTCTATTCTCAGCTGGATCCAAGGCAGAGAGGCACAATGCAGAGGCCAGCAGTTCATGGTGGTGGAACAGCAACAAAATGGTGACAGAGGCAACTGACCAACCAGGGAAGCAGACAGCAACAGTGTGATTCTGTTTCTTTGTCTCTCTTTATATTATATTATATTATGTTATATTATATTATATTATGTTATATTATATTATATTATATTATGTTCTAGAAAAATAATTTTAAAAGGATTGTGGAAAACATTTCATAAAGTATGATACATCAAATAATCATGTTGTGCACTTTAGATATATACAGCTCTTATTTGTCACTCATAACTCAATAAAGCAGGGGCAAAGTCCCAACTTTGCTTTGAGAATGATAATGGAAAAAACCGTAGATCTAAAGACAAGGTGATGCCTCACACTTGCATTTGGTGTGCTTGTATGGCTGGAAATCGAATCCCATCTGAACCAATGGTAATAGTCTCTGCTACTATGTCCCATCCCAGGTCCCAGAGTGCCTGCCTATACCCTCTCATTCAATTCTTTTTTTTCTTTTTCTTTTCTTTTTTTTTTTTTTTTTTTTTTTTTTTTTTTTTTTTTTTTTTTTTTTTTTTTTGCTTTTAATAAGAAATAACACTGAGACCATCATTTCAAAACACGTTAGTAGGACAGTCACAATAATTGATACAATGAATATTGTTGTCTTCATAGTAGTTTATTCAGAGTACAAGATGCAGACATGATAACTTTTCTAAACATGATTGGTAAAAATATTTCTTGTCATTGAACTAAGAGAAAGTAGTTGTATACATAGACCAATATTCCACAGTAATAGTGCATTATCGGCAGAACTGGCAATGTCGGAAGCTCTTGACTTGAGCCTTTTACAGCTCAGCATACTAATCTAGCTTTGCTTTTATGCCTTGTGGTTAAATTTTTCTGCTGGGTGATTAAGTTTAAGTTAAAGCAAGACCTATATAACAAAGCATGTACTTTCGTATCTGACAAGGTCAGTCAAATCATCTCAAGATTTACCTTGAAACTATGTACAGCGTTTTGTAGAACTGTTTTCAGTGTCAGCCATCTGGATGAGTCACAGCCATTTCTTGACCAGTTTGCACTCTGTAAAAGCCTGAGAGAATGTTTTCTCTCTAGGTGACTCTCCTTAGGCACATTATACATCTTTGATCCCTTTCTTCTGCGGCCCCATAATCTCCTTGAACAGAACATTTGGGACACCACTGAGTTATAAGATGCTACAGCACAGGCTCTCTTTTGTCCAGACTCCTCACTAGTGTTGAAGGGCTAGGGCCAAAAGATTGGCTGTCCTTGTAGCTCTTATTTTTCTCTAATTTTATGGCCCACAAACTTAGGTTCTTAACCCCCAGAAGAGAAACTTAGTGATACCATTACTCTATAACATAGGTACTTGAGCTTATCGACACTGTCTTTCTAGATATTAAATGCCTTGGACTTAACATGGAACTGCTATTTTCCATCAGTCATTGATATTCTAATGAATCCCTATAGAATGTGATTTTAAAAAACTGCCACACTTTTTTACACAGAAATTTAGAAATCTAAGCATATACAAAATTGTAACAGGTCAAACTTATGGCACCTTTCCTTGTCTCTTTTTCTCTTTATTTACACTTTTTGTTTTCTTTTAAAACAAATGTTTACTTGAGAAACTATAGCGATAATTGAAATTACATTACAAGCAGCACATATCTAGAAGACCAGAATGACAAGCATTGCAACCATGGTTTTAGTCTTACCCGTTGCCACTCTGAGTGTCAAAAACCTGTTGGAGATTCTTAGGACCACTGTCTAATTCATCCTGTATACATAAGTGCATGGTATTTCCCCTGCCAAGTTTCCTAGCTTTTCTACTTGCAGTCTCTTTGTTGTTTAATCCTTGAGTTTTTTATTTCCATTCACTCGTGCTATGCCTTTTCCTCTTTATTTCTTCTTTTATGTTCTTACCGAGGGAGACTATACAGTATTTACACATGTTGATCTGGTTTATTTCACGTATGAGTATATCTTCAAGATACATTCAATTATATATAAAGTCTTCTAGTTTATCATTCTTTACAGCTGAGTAATATTCCATTGTATACAAACACCACATCTTTCTCAACCTTTCTTCAGATGATGGGCATTTTGGTTGTTTCCATGATTTGTCTATCATAAATTGTGCTGCTATGATAGGTGGACAAATATCACTATGATATGATATTTTCAGTTCTTCTGGGAAAATTCCCAGCAGGGGGATCATTAGTTTGAATGGGATTTCTAGTTCTAATTTTTTGAGGAGTCTCCACACTGCTTTCCATAATGGTTACACCAGTTTGCATTGCCACCAGTATTTCATGGATGGTTAGTGATGTGGACCATTTCTTCATGTATTTGTAGGCTTGTCATATTTCTTTCCCTGAGAAGTCTGTGTTCATCTCAGATGCCCATTTTTGAATTGGGTCTTTGAATTTTGGGACCTAATTTTTTTTAGTGCTTTATAAATTCTAGATAGGAGATCTTTGTCTGAATACTTATTAATTAAATCTTTATTTTGAAATTTGTGGGTTGTCTTTTCACTCTGTTGGTAACTTCTTTTGATGTGAGAAACTCAGCAAGAGGAGGTCCCAGCTGTTGATATTTTCAAGTGTTTTATGTACATTTTGATTTTTGTCCATGAACTGTTTGCCTACCGCGATGTCTTCAAGATTTCCTCTGACTTCTCCTCTAGGAGGTTTAGGGTTTCTCTTTTAATATTTAGATCTTTAATCCATTTTGACTTTAGTTTAGTGCATGGTGATAGACTTGGGTCTACTTTTAGTTTTCAACATGCAGAGAGCCAGTTTTTTAAGCATTATTTGTTAAAGAGTCTATTTTTCTTCCAGTAAACATGTTTGGCCTCTTTGTTGAAGATAATGTGGCTGAGTGTGTTTGTATTTGCTTCTGCATCTTCTAGTCTATTCTGTTAATCCTCAGATCTATTTTTTTTCCAACCATGCTAATTTTATCACTGTGGGTTTGTGATATAATTTTAGGTCAGGAATTGTAATGCCTCCTGCCTTGTCTTTGTTGCCCAGGATTGTCTTTGCTATTCTAGGTCTTTTCATATTCCAAATAAATATTAAGAATGACTTTTCCAAGTCTGTGAGGTATGTTGATGGTATTTTGATAGATATTGCATTAAATCTATATAACATTTTGGGGAGTATGGCCATCTTCACAATGTTGGTTCTACCTATCCAGAAGCAGGGAATATCTTTCCATTTTCTGAAATCCTCTATGATTTCTTTTTTGAAAGTACTGTAGTTTTCATTGACAAGATCTTTTATTTCTTTAATTAGACTAATTCCCTTAAGTATTTCATTTTCTGCATTGCTATTATAAAAGGTATTGTTTATCTAATTTCTGTTTCAGTGTGTTTGTTTTCTGTGTCAAGGAATGTTACTGACTTTTGCATGTTGAGTTTGTATCCTTCTATGCTGCTGAATTTGTGTATGAATTCTAGCAGCTTCTTGGTTCTCTCCCTCAATTCTGACTATGGCCCTAAGAGATGTTTTTAGCCTCACCTTTAAGAATAAGCACACAGTGGAGTTAAGGAGACTTGTCCATAGTCACACTCAGTTTTTTTTCACATCAACATGGTGCCTCTAAATAACGTCACGTAATCCAAGTAACAAGTCATTCTTTGCAAATCTCATTTCCCATAGCTTTTCATGGTATTAAGAACTGCAGTAGATCTGCATACGTGATCAGTGCACAGCATCATTCATTGCAGTGACTCACTGAATGCAGATGTCTTCCCAGGAGGCTGAGGAGCTCCGTGATAGCATTTCAAATAGGGAGGATTTGTTGTGTGGTGACTTGAAATGAATGTTTAGCCATCACTACAAATTCTGCTCTAAAGAAAGTGTCTATCTTAGCAGGCTGTTGTAGCTGTTTCTGACAACTGGAATTCCAGAGCAACCAGAGAACAGAGGAGTTTCTCTTTCAATTTAGAAACAGACAAAGCAGGTCAGGAACCCACAAATCTTCCCCCAGCTTCCCCATTAGCGATGTTGTGGTGACAGAGGCAGCTCTGTTTTCTTGATAGAACATGATCATCTGTCCATCATGACACAAGTCCAGACCTACAGCTTGAGGACTGTCCAGACCTCCCAAGGACCCGAGCTACCGGAGGTCGGGGAGGGAGGATGGGGACTGGGCCTGCTGCAGTTTGCTTAAATACCAGCAAACCACAGTTCCTACTAGGAGAGCAACGAAGGCTAAAAGAGCCTCTGATCATATTCTGAGCACCTTTGGGCAAACTCACAAGCACCCTGTCCATCAATACTGCTGTCCTGTGGAAAATAAACAATGATAAGCAGCCCATGGTCAGAGGGCATGGCAGCAAGGGGAACCCAGGGATACATAGGTGGTGGCTATGCCTGCAGGGTCTGCTCTCACCACTCCCAAGATGAAGGACAGGATGAAGTTGTGAAAAGGATTCCCCTCCAGCAACCCAGCAACACGTGCTCTCTCTCTCTCTCTCTCTCTCTCTCTCTCTCTCTCTCTCTCTCTCTCTCTCCCCCCCATCTCTCCCCCTTTTTACATAGTTACCCAGGCAACCTAACATGAGTCATCAAATTGCAAGTCAAGGAGCAGAAAAAAAGGCTTTTGTTTGTTTCTAGATTTTCCTCTTTTTTCTTCTTAATTGCTTGGTCTGTTGTTAATAAAACCGAAGTAACTCTGTTCCTTCAAAAATCCTAAAATTGGTGTGTTTAGTTCATTTAGTTTTAGAATTTCTCTCTCTCTCTCTCTCTCTCTCTCTCTCTCTGGGGAATGCAGAGCTTGGCAATAATGCCTCAAAGATAGAGGTCCAACATGATTGCTTGAGTTATGAGAGTGCAGGCTTAAAAATCAGATCCTTTCTAGGAGGAATCTGGTCTCCCTAGAAAGCCAGCCTGCATACCCATTGCCCATGTTATCTAAGGAAGCAGGCCTTAGTGCCCCTAAAGGAAGCAGTTGCTCTCAGGTTTTCCCTTTCAGGACTTGACAATGCTTCATAGCCCTTTGGCTATGCATGCCCAATACAAATGTCCTCTCAGAAGGACCGCACACCAGAGGACTTTATCAAAAGCAAAGGCAGAGAAACTCAAGATGGCAAAGGGAGTGTGGGCACACAGTGCTGAAAAATAAGAGCTGACCTTAGACCACTTCCCCCAGGAGTGGGTCTGCCTGGATCTGCTCATGGGTGCCTGGAGAGGCATCAACTGCCAGGATTGGAGGTAGGTGATTTTTCCAAGGCAGAGAGACAGGCGCCCATGACTGGGATGGTCCTGAGGGAGCCTTATCCCCAGTAGAACAGTCATGGGTTCAGTTGCTTCCCAGTGATTGATTAGTAGGTGAAAACAAGTGCTTTGGACACTGTGAGGGAAGAAAAGTGGATTTCTGGGCACGACTAAGCCTAATCTGTGTGCTTCCTTTCTCTGTAGCTTGAAATCTCCTTGCTTATTTTCTTCTCTTTAATATGACAGATCCAAATGACTTGCCCAAGGTGCCAAGTTTTGTTTTGTAAAAGTGGAGACACTTGACCTTTTAAAGTTCAGCTGAAGGTCATGCCATTTGAGGGCAAGACCAAGCAAACACAAACAATTCTGTCCCCACTCACCTCACCCCACTCCCAATGCACACAGCAGCTGTCAAGGTTTTGCAGTCATCATCATCATTGGTTGAAAAGCCCAGCAGAGACCAGAAAAGGACCACTTCTGGAGCAGAATGATTCCTCATTTGGAACTTGTAGTCAGCCACTGGAGCAGGACAAAACTATTTTCACAGTGCTCAGGAGTAGGGTGAGCTTTTCAAGAAAATTATTGAGGTAGTATTTATGTCCACAGCCTTTTATCTATAGCTTTCAAATATGCAATAGGCCATTGAACATTCCACTGGACCCATGTGGAGTGGGAACACCTCCTGGGCAGTAGTACCATTCTTCTCTGTCCCTCCATCTCCATGGTGACAGAAGACAAAAGAATCATTTCTATTGATGCTCATAACAGTGAACAGACAACCTTTACTTCTTTCCACATTCTCATGCAGTTAGGCCAGAACGCTTAGTAATGATTCTCATCCACTTTGCTGCTCTGTTTGGACCAGCCCTGCCCCTGGCCTCACCAGAGATAGGGCTGGTGAAGTGGCTGCCTACCACTGGGTGCTCCTGGGAGGTCCCCTAACACCTGCTAGCAGGCCCGGCTGTGCTCACAGCTAACTCAGACAATACAGGAAATTTTCAAAGGACAATTTTAGAGATCATGTATCCCCTCACTTTAGATAAGGAAAGCTGACTAGAGAGCAAAAATGACTTGCCCAAGGTGCCAAGGCACCTTAAATGGCAGTGGTCAGAAGCTGAGATTTCTGGCTTCCACCCAAGTGCTCATCTCTAGAACTCAGCAAGGTCTGAAGGGAGGAGGAACTTTCCATCCAACTCCTTCTTGGACAAGTACTATCTTCTTTATACGATTATTATTAACACCAAGAAAGATGCATATGATGATAGCAAAGCAATATTTCCAGTTGTCAAAATTTTGGCATAAATAAATGGCTTTGGTCAGTCAACTCTTTGAATGGAAGCCCCTGGTGGTGTCCTGGGGAGGAGTGAGTCCTCTTAGGGGCTAAAAGAGAAAGGACCAAAGATCCTGCAGACAATGCCACTTGTATTATAGCTACCACCCAGTTCTGAGGGAAGAGAGTGATGAGAAACCTCCAGAACACATGGTGGATTTGTACATGGATCTAGCCACTCATCTGATGGATACTTAGCAGTCAGTCTCCATTTTACCAATCCCATTGGCCAATATGACCTTGAGTGACTTCCTAGGAAGTGTGAGCTGCAAAGCCTCTGGCCCATGAAACACACATGCCCCTAGGCAGGGAAATTAGAAGACCTTGGCCTTTTGAAATTACCTGCTATGGCTCTTGGCTCCTGTTCTGTTTCATCTGCATGACTCCCAGCCCCACGACATTTCCTTTTCAGAGTTATTCTTACTAGCCTCATTTCCTATGACTTTGAAAAGGTCCTATGGACACCTTTGAATCAAAAATAAAAATACCAAATTACAGGGACCATGACATAGCAGAGATCTCAATTAATCTGAGATTAATCACATAAAGATTGGAATAAATTGTGCAGTTTATTGTGATATCCAATTATCCAGTTTTTAAAAGAGAAATCATTACATCTTGTGAGAACACTGGAAATTGTTCTTCTCTTCAAAGTCCCCAAAAAGTCACACACACACACACACACACACACACACACACACACACACATTTTCCCTTCTTACCTATATCAGAACTATAACGAAGGTGCTTCTGGTTCCATAAATAGAAAACATCAGTTTTCTAGGACAACTAAGGTTCCCGACTCCAGACTACTAAATTTAGGACATAGCAGCAATGTCCTGGCATCCTTAACAACTGAAATAGTTCTAGTGGGGAGGTGCATAGTTGGATTACATTTTCCTGGTTCCAAGTGTGACCTTCTTTCGCTTTCTTCTTAGCTTTCCTGCTCCACATCTCTAAGTGTGTGTGCTCAGAATTTTGCACCCAACACAGATATTCTTAGCTATGCCCAAGGCCCCAGGCCTCATTATTCCATCACGCCTTACATGGCTTCCCTCCCCTTTGTGAGTTCCTCTAAATTCCAGCTATTTTGTCCTTCTATACCTTAAAGTACCTTTGCTCCTGCTGAAACTGCCTTCAGGGTGCTTCCGGGATAATCGATTTCTTTTTTAATTCTGTCCTTAGCATCCTGCTAAATGATTTCTCCTCAAATCATAGTTTCACTAGAGGTTTCTTTGGAAACCTATGTCTTCCAAGGCTAAAACTGAAGATAGGATGTTCAAACATTCCTCTGGGATTCCAAGCAGAAAGGAGACTTCACTGCTATGGGGAGCCTGCAGGGAAGGCCAAAGAAAGCTTGCTTAGCTCCTGAAGGAAAGCAGCCTTGTTGCTGGGTCCTGGATGAAGAAATATTGTGATGTGCTGGGTGCAGTGTGTGCAGGTTGACTAGTGAGTTGGCATTGAGGTAGGAGAGGGAAATGAAGGTGGGTAAAAAGGACATTAAGAAACTTACAATACTAATGCTGTACTTTTCAAAGAAGAAGGTGCAGCTTTAGGTATATGATGTATAATAATTACATAAGAAGCACATTATTTAAAAGAAAATAGCATATCTCAGCTTCAAACACATGTGAGTGGTATGCATTTTAACATAGACCACCAAACCTTACAGACACGGAACATTCATCCTAGATCACCCACCCACCTTAGGGACATCTTAAGGCCCCATAAACATATGCAGTTTGAGATGACAAGAAGCAAGATATTTCTTTCCCTTTTGAGTCCCCATACTTTATTTCTTTTAAAATTTAAAATTTTATATTTTTAAAATTCGGTCTGATAAATCTTTTTATGCTTCCTACTAATCCATACTGAAAATTCTTTTTCTATGATGGAAGTTAGAGAACCTACATGCTATTCCATGAGTGGAAGGAGTCAAGGTTCCTCATCTTTACCCCGTGGGCACCATGTCTCTGGTGATAGCAGTACAATCTCCCCTCTGATATATAGCTCCTGCTTCTAGAAGCTTCTGCAAAAGCCAGTATTTGTATTTATCTACATCTTATGCTCCATAACAGATGTATCTGTCTTGATATTAGACCATACTCACATACTTTTTTATACATAAGCTGTGACTTTAAAAGGCATATACATTTGACTTTTGAGCAGTGTACTGTATGTATATATTGTATATATGTATATGTTGACAGTATAGTACATAGTGAGGTGGGCAGGATTTAGAATCTGAATTCAAACTCTTTGCTTGAGACGAGATGTATGTATAACCTTAAACAAATATATTAACTCTCTACAATCTCTATATACTGATCATGTGTGTATAATGTAAATTAAAATAGAAAGTGATTTACACAGTTGTGTGGGTTAACTGACGGTTAACATTTAATTAAAAACCCAAAGACATAAAAAAAAGTTAATACTTTGAAAGCATTTATTTTATGCCAGGTTCTACTTCTAAGCACTTTACATATATTAAATCATTTTGTTTTTCTATTAACTCTAAAGGGTCAGTGCTGCTATAACCCTAATTTTAGAGCTGAGGAAATAGACACACAAAGAGTAATTTGTCTCATATTCACCAATCTCCTTTAACCCCTGGAAAACTATTGGATTAAGAGATCACTTCCTTAGAGACAGAGAGACTGTTGAGCATTTGGTCCTTATTTGTCTGCATCACAGTGTTGACCCCACTTCAGGGTGAGCAGTCACCCTAAATTTTACACATCTGTACTTATCACGTTGTTCCAGGATCCTGAGATATGCACAAATTCAAGACTGTAACTAAACTGTCCTGTTAGCCACTGAGGAATTTCATGAGTCAGGAGAACAGTGCTGACACAATAAGACTAAGGTAACTCTAATTTTTGGAGAGATGAGGCCCTGTTAAATTATTTGGTCTGGATACTGACCCAAAGGAAGACAGATGAGATCCCTGTTAGGAACTAGGTGAGCCAAGAGTAGCCCCAGTGCCGCTTCTAGTGCCTGTGAGTTCCACATGCAGAATCCGTAGAGCTATTATTAGATTTTCAATGCCTTGGGGAGTTTGAGCTAAAAGAAACACCATGGTAAAGCAAATTTGTGAAACAATATGAGATTTTTGCCTCTGTTTTAAGTCCTAATTTAGATTTTATAAAAGGAAGCTTAACTGTAGATCATTAGAAATGAGAATGGATGATTGAACCTGGGAAATTGCTTCTCAAGCTGGCTGACAGCTTAGTGAGAACATGAAGAATGTATTCTATGACAAAGCATTTGTCTGGCCTTTCTCTAGGTTCCTGGGAGAAAATTCGCAAACTCTTTGAATTTCCTGAGTCATGGCAGTGTCTGTTACTCGTAGGGCAGAGGGAGTTGCAGAGACCACGTCTGAGTTTATGCTAATAAGGCTGTCACCAGAAGGCAGGTCCTAACGTTATGAAGCCTAAAAACCCTGAATAACAAGTGGCACACCTCTATTCTTTGTGACTTTGATGGAAGATTCCAGATAAGGCACATAAGCCGCTTTGTTGCAAAATGACAGAGTGACAGACAATAAGAGAGAGAATGTATCTACAAGCATGAAGGTGGGCAAGAACCAAGATGGCAGCTGCACTCAGTGTGGTCTCCTGTTACTTTCATGTGATTGACTGGGTCTTTGACATCATGAAATTCTTTAGTCATTCCTTGTCATGGAAGTATTTCACTTCTCCCTCATACTTGCAAGAGAGTTTGCAGGGTATGGCAGTCTGGGCTGGAATTTGTTTTCATGGAGGACTTGAAGCACTCTGCTCCATGCTCTTCTTGACTTCATGGTTTGTGAAGAGAAATCTGCCATTATTCCAGTGGGTTTTCCTTTACATGTGACCTATTTCTTTTCTCTATCAGCTTTTAGTATTGTTCTAATGCTGAATTTCTGAGATCTTGACTATTATATGTCTGGGTGTGTTTTTTAGTTGGGTTGATATTATTTGGAGTTCTGTATGCTTCAATTGTCTGAATATCTGATTGTTTTCTCATATTTGAGAAGTTTTCTGATATTACTTCTGGCTGTATTCTTTTTATATCATTTGTATTGACTCCTTTTTTCTCATTGATTCCTATTAATCTCATGTTGTTCATTTTTGCATTATCTTGCAGATGTTGATTTATTTTTTCCTGCATCCTGGTTGTTTTTAAGAGATCCTTTCTTACTTTTTCACTAGCTATGACTATGTCTTCAAGTTGTGAAACTCCATCTTCATTTTCGTTCATATGGTGTTGCCAGCTTGTGATTGAGATTTTATTTTCTTGTATATCTCTTTGAAGCTGTTTCACGCAACCTATTTCTTTCCTGTATCATTTATACAAGGTTTCCATCATTTCTCTATTCTCTAATTTTTATCAATGTCTTCTTTAGAGGCATTTATTAAGTCTTTAATTATAGCTATCCTTTCTTTTTCTACTTCATAGATTATTTCTGCTCCCATTTCCTCTCCTCCTTTTTGAGTTGTTCCTTTACTTCAGATGCTATTAGTTTAGAGATGTCTTTTTTTTACTACAGAGGTTATTTCTGATCTAATTTCCTCCATACTTTTCTGCAGCTATTTTTTTACTCAGACTCTAGTAATTCAAAGATCTCTTTTTTACTTCAGAGGTTATTTCCAAGCAGAGGTTCTCTATATGTTTCTGCATTTGTTTGTTTACTTCAGATGCTACTAATTCAGAGATTTCAGCTGCATGATTCCCATTTTCTTCTATGGCAGTGTCTCCTGTATTTGTTCCGGGTGGGCTCGAGACCTGAGATTACATTGTGCTCCTTGTCTGTATCATTCTGTACAGCAGTGATGTCTGACCTTTTGTGCAAACCTTTGGTGAAGTTGTGCTACTAGCTCCTACTGAAATTTGGGTCTGGATCTACCAAGTCTGATCTTGTCCAGATGTGCCTGGCTGGGTCTGGTTCCTGTGCTCAGCTTCTTCCCGGTGCAGCTTTTGTATGAGAGCCCACTGTGCTCCTCTGGCAAGACGCTCAGGTCCTGGGATAGCTGATAGGGTCTGATCTCCACCCTCTCTGCAGGGAATTTTGCTGTGGGGCTCCACCGCAGATGCTGGAGTTGGGCTCTATGTGAGTTACAAGTTCTGGTGGCACAAGGGTGCAAGCCCAATGCTACTGCCTACCTGCCGCCAGTAACGAGCTGTGGTTGGGGGCAGAGTTCCGTGGTGGTTTGGGGGTGCAGGCCGAGAGGTCTGCTAGTGGGTCTGTCCTTTGGGTGTGCTAGGGTGGGGCTGAGTTCCGATGGTGGGGTGGGAGCCTGTAGGTGGAGAGGCCCTACCTACGCACTTGCTGGTCAGTCTGCAGGGGCTGCTGTGCCTGGGAGCTGAGTTCTGGTGGAAGTGCACCCTGTCCCCACCACCCCGCAGGTGCAGAGTTCTTATCTGCACACCCACCAGTCTGTCTGTTGGTCGGTCATGGCTGCTGTGTGTGTGGTGATTAACTGGGTCTTTCAAGGAAAATCCTTTCCTTTCTGCAGGTGATTGTTCTTTAAGAAATAGGCTGTGTTCACCAACTTCAGAGATCTCCAGGTAAATGCTTCCCATTTGTTTTATTTTGAGACCTTGAGGTTTTTCCAACTCCTAGTTCATGGTCTGGACATTTTATGGGCCCTCGACCTTACCCACATATTACATCAGACTATTACATTCTCAAGCGAAAGTTTAAAACCACGAGTTTGTGTGCTTTTTGTCTATAGCTAATGATTAAGACATCAAAGGGGAAAAAGGCAAAACGAAAGCATTACATCCACATTGTTTTTTCAGGTAGCCTTCAGCTGCCCGTCTCCAGGCCTGCTAATGTCTAACTTTCTGCCTAACAAGGTAATTATCCCCTAGTAAGTTTCAGCATGATGTTGACCATTCTGGAAAGACCAACCATGCAATCAGAGGTTGGAAAATTGGGAAGGCATCCGATTGAGATCACTTGTGTAGCCAATGATTCAGTCAATCATATCTTCTTATGAAATCCCCATAAAAATCCTTAACATCAAACTTTGTATGCTAATCATCTTGCGAACACTCTAACAAAAGCATGAGGTAATCAGGTTTAAAAGAAGTGAGGCTTACTTTCACTCACAGTTTTGGAGATGTTAACCTATGCTGAGTTGGCCCCACTGTTTTCAGATCTGTAGCAAAGCAGCATATCACATGAAGAAGCATGTGGTAGAGAAAAGCTGCCTAGTTTAGGGCAAGGTGGTGAGAAAGAGACATGGCTCCCACAATTGTCTTTGAGCATAGGTCTCCAGGGATATAAAACCTTGCACTAGGCCCCACCTCTTCTTTTTTATTTCAGAACTTTTGTTTGTTTGTTTAATTATTTGTATGGCCAGCTCAGCCTGCTCTGAGGGCAGGGCTGGCACAGCATTTGGTGCCAGGGATCGAACCGCGGTCCCTGCAGCTTCCCAAGCTTTCCTAAGCAGGTGCTTTAGACCACTGAGCCATCCTGTTGGGCCCCAAAGCCCCACCTCTTAAAGGCACTATTGCTTTCCAGTGCTGCCATGGACTGGGTACCACACCTGTCACACATGGATCTCCGAGAGACAATCCAGATCCACACTATAGCAGCCTGGCTGAGTGTTTCTGGGTGGTGACCGGACACTAATGCACTGAGATATGATGAATGCTGAAGGCCTGAAGGCTTTGCCCTTGGGATCTTTGCAGATTTCACCCTATGAGTCCCTTCACTTGGCTTTTACTGTGAAACAGTATTGGAAGTATTACGAATTTCTGAATTCTGTGGGTCATTAAAATGAGTTATCACACTAAATGAGGTAGTAGGGACCCTTTAACCCTACAGCCAGTGGGTAAAGGCCAGCTGGTCAGAAGAATATTTCCTTGCAAGGAAACCCTATAAGGAGCTTGTAAGGAGATCTATAGGGCACTGTGCTCCTAGCCAGGGAATTCTGCACCAACTCTAGCAGTGCAACAGATGAGAAGTGCCTGACTCATTTTCCCTGCTCCTACTGGAGGGGAGTTAAAGCTCGACCAGCAGCCAATACATCCTTCCCCTTTACATCCCTGTGCTCCCTTCACCCCCACCCCAGTGGACTCGAACAACACGTTTCAGTGTTCTCCCTGGCTATCTAGCAATGTCCTGTCTGATTATCTAACTGCTATTCTTTCCTCCAACATGAGTGCAGCCAGACAGGTAGTGCAGTGCCTCTGCCCTCCTTCTACTTCGTAGCATACTGTTGCCTTTTCAGAGAAGGGATAGAGAACCCTGGAGTGGCTAAGGTGAGGAAGGTAGGAATCCGGGACCATTATTTTCATACCCAACATTCGCAGAAAGCTTTGAGCCCTGTCCTGCCCTGAAACAGGCCTGAGCTGAATTCTCCAACAACTTCTTCGTTCTTAGTTTAGGAGGCCTCCTCCTGCAGGATCTTGCCCCCATGCTGTAACACAGACTCTGTCAGAATAAATATTTTCTTTGGTGTTCTTATAAACTGTTTGTTATGGATTTCTCAAGTAGTGTGGGATCCTAAAGTCCTATAAGTCTATTTGCAAGATTCTAAATCTTAAATGTAGACATAACAGTTGTTTCCAAAGGGCAATAAACCTGCAGAGCTAACAGTGAAGACTCCACAGACTAGCAGCCAGTGAAGATGAGTGGTAGAGATTAGTACCCAGTACAGTCCATCTAGTGTCCAGCATAAGCTGGCACTGAGTGCGAGCAGTCAGCATTTGCAGTGACCAGCAGCTGGATGAGTCAACCACTGGTGTCCAGCATTATGCAGTGCCATCTGGTGATACCAGTATTGCTAGCAGAGTATACTTCGCTGATTCATTATTTCCCTCTCGATAAAGCAAAAGAACCTGTTCCCCCCAAAGCCTCATGCAGTCATGGGGTGGGGACTTCTAGAGTTTGAGATTAACTCATGATCCACTGGGATTATGGGTGATCCACTGGGGGATTATAGGTCTTAGTACTGCTGGGATTGTGGGTGTGAGTGCCATGCCCAAACTGGGGCAGAGAGCCTGAAAGCAATATACAGAGACAGAGAGACAGACACTCTTGGTTGCCACTGTTGCTGTTCCACTGCCATGAACTGCTGCCCCCTGACATTGCCTCTCTGTGTTGGACCCAGCTGAGTGTGGACTGAAACCTCCTGTAACTGTGAGCTAAATTAACTTTTCTTTCATTCATTTTGGGTGGCAGGTATTTGTCTCAGCAATGAGAAAAGAGTAACTGAAACAGAACCCTAGAGTTATTTGCAATAGTAGCCAGAACTTAGAGCCCTGCCCAGGAAGCTGTGCCAAACCAAGCAAAGAGTAGAAAGAAAATGTGGACATTAACCTCACACCATGGTTCCAGGATCTTCCCTTTCCATGCTCATCTTGATGAGCACCAACCTTGCCACAGTTAAGGGGCTGTTGAAATGCCACATAATGTCTTCTCAAAGCCTCTAAGCCTTTTTCCTATTTATAACAAAGAATGGAATGACCATGATATATATATATATATATATATATATATATATATATATATATATACATCTATACTCTCAAAGGCCCTCACATGTTCTCAAGGTATATCTAACAAGATGAAGTCTCCTAAGTTTGGATTAGAAAGGACTCTATCCATTTGACATTTTTGGTCATAGGATAAAGTGGGAATGGCATCAAAGTGGGGATAAGTGCCATGAGTTTGGCTATTCTAAGGCTGTACTTTTCCAAAAGTGGAACAGACTCATAATCACGTCATCCAGAGTGCAGCAGCCGTGGAGCCCAGTGGGAAGAAGAATGGTGAATGCAACTGGAGTTAGAGGGAAAACCCAATCCAACCAGCTAAAGCAAGACTCCAGGCTAGTAAGGGCACCACTGCCACGTGCAGAAAATGATGCGAGCTTTTGCTACTCTGGGCTCTTACGCAGTCCTGGCTGAATTCATGTAGACTGAAGAGGAAGGGGATGGAAGTGCATCCATCTGGGAAAACCTATGCAACTGAGGTTTGGGAAGAAGAGCCTCATCCTGCACTTCCAAGCTCACACGTCATCCCTCCAAATGACGCATTCAGCAAGGTGTTAACATCCTGATACAATGAATTATCTGTTGACTTTAATCAACAGAAGGCATGTGAATGCCTGCAGCATAAGAGAACATGGAATAATGTATCCATTGAACCACTGAGTTAGGCCAAGCTGCTATCCGATGCCTCTAGCCCTAGAGAGATGAGGTAAGAAGTACTAAAAAGAGAAATTCTAATGGCCCCTTCACCTCCCTCTTCCTTCCCTTAAGAAACCTCCTGTCTTGTCAACACACTATTGTAGCTCTTTTTAAAAATCTATTCTTTTTCCATGTTGTTTTCAATAAAACAAACACAACAGAAAGCCGCCCCCTCTTTGTTTCCTTAAAGCCCACTGTGTACCTGCATTCCTAAACGCTGGGGATGCCAGTGAATGTGAAATGAAACAGGGCATGGTTAGTCCTATAAACGAAGATATACAATGAACAAAAGTGATTAAAATGTCAGCATACTACCAAATCCAAGTCAAATAGACACAGTCTTCAGGTCCTTGTCTTACAATTTAAGCTTTTTGCCCAGCAAACACATATTTCAGCAAGAATTAAAAAAGAGCTGCTGGAGAACAAATGTATCAGTCCCACTTTCTAGTGTCCATGATCACCACTGCCTATACTGGTTGGATAATGACAAGAAGAGCTGGTTCAATTCCAAAAAGAAAGCCACACAGAAGAGACAAAAGGAGTACTTAATTTTTATAGACCTGTTGGCCGGTGCTCAGTATTAATACATCATGCTGTCAATCTTGTCTTCTTTTTTGTTTTAAACTCAAAATGAAGTGCTATGGCTAGCTTGTAAGTAAAACCCCAAGGAAAGCATGTGGCATCTCCACATCCTGCTCCCTCTCATTCTATTCTAGTTAATGACAGCACAGCATTTGCTGAGCAGTCTCCTGGCCTTGTCAAATAATTACAAGTAAAATTTGGGAAATATGTAATAATTTTAAGGGTTTTAAAAAATTGCCCTACTGTAAATATCATCCTTCTTTTCCTCATGCATCACGAGTCTAACTTAGGAGCAATAAATAAATCTGGGCAATGACCCTGCACAGAACAATCTTGTTCTTTCCACCCTTGTGATCCCATGCCACCACCAGTTTTTCTATGGAGCTTACAATTTTATTGCTAGGTCAGTAGAAGGTGAACAGTTTCCTGTGTGGGTGTGACAGAGTGGTTGCAAAGTGCGTATCTTGCCTCAATTCAGCACATGATGCTCCAGCTGTCAGGGTAGGTAGCATATTGGAAGCTGTGAGTCAGGAAGGAGAATAAGATGAATTGCATTGTCAAGCACGGTATTAAGTGGCTAAGGCATTCAGCAAGCCCTTCCTCATTCTGTTTTCTTTTTAAAATATATCTATCCCATCAGCAGGCACTAGAACTTGTCTTAGAAGAATTGTGGAGTGTTACGTTGGAAGGAGTCATTTGGACTGGGGCTGCACTCCAGAGATGAGGGATTTGATGTCCAAGTAAGAAAGCCAGTACTGTTTGTTTGTGACGGCATAGTGCGGAGTGAAATCCAATCTGACCTATACATGGCTAATTGGATAATAAATGCAAAACAGGAACATGTTTTATAGTGTATAAAGAGAAAAGATTCAAACCTAATGGCTCTAACCTTTAGAGAAATACATGGTATTGTAATAACTTGGGCTAGTGCCCTCACAATGCCCAGGAGCTTACTACAGTCATAAAGCAAGTTGCTAGGGTTAGGAACAATGTTTGATAACTCCCACTGCACGTAAGCTTGTAATGTCAGTTCATGTGGAACAACACTCAATCACTGATTTACTCAATGAACACATTTTAACTACCTATTGTGTGAAAGAGAAATACAGGGGACCAGCAGGATGGCTCAGTGGTCTAAAGTGCCTGCTTAGGAAAGCTTAGGTGGCTGCAGGGACCACGGTTCGATCCCCGGCACCACATGCTGCACGAGCCCTGCCCTCAGGGCAGGCTGAGCCGGCCATAAAAAGAAATAAATAAACAAACAAAAGTTCTGAAACAAGAAAAAAAAATAAAATTATAAAAAATAAAAAAAGAAATACAGCAAGCAAAATATATTTACTATGTTAACCAGATTTCTACCATCATCTCCTTTCAAAACTCACCGTACAACTTCAAAGTAGGCAAAAGGGTTTTTTTGGTTCACAGTTTCAGAGGTCTCAGTCCATAATCAGTTAGCTGTGCTGCTTTTGTGTCTGTGAGGACACAGCTCACACTGGCAGGGATCATGTGGCACCAATGCTTCTCATTTCATGGTGGCCAGAAGTAACAGAGAAGGAGAGACTAGCATTCCCATGTTCTCTTCAGGTAAACACCCCCAGCAAACTAACTTGCTTCCACTTGGTCTGATTCTCCAAAGATTCTTCCATCTTCCATTAGTACCTCAGGCTGGTGACAGGCCTTTAACATGCTGGCCTTACGAGAACATTTAAGAACAAAATTATAACATCCACCTTCAGCACCTTCCAGACATACAGAACTAATTTGTTTTTCAATGTGACGGACTCCAACAAATTTATTATAACTGGACACTTTCACCTACTAGGCAAGCTACGGCTTCCAATACATATAGTTTAATTTCTCTTTCCGTGTTTGGTGAGAGAAGCTATCAAAGTCCCATAAAATTATTATAAATGGTAGACATTTATTTGCAGACATTAAATGCTGGGAAGTAGTAGTAAGGATCAGTCATGTCGTATTTTATGTGTGCAAAGTGCTTTGCCATCATATTTTATGGCTTGTTCTACATAACAGTAGTGTGTGAGATGGAGTGCATCAGCCTCTATTTTAGTTTGGAAATGACAGCAATCACTGTACATCAAATGTTCTCTTTAAATGTTATTTGCCTTGGGTTTTGAATAAAGGTCATTATATTTCTTTAGAATGTTTGGAATTTGCTTCTTACATGCTTAGTTTTGGCTTACTCGGTCTTTCTATAGCAATTCAGATACAAAACTCAAATTCTGAATTGGGCAGGCAACATCCATGTGCAACTGCCAAGATGAGCCATGGCAGACTGACCCAACCCTTTTAGCCTTCATCAGAAGAGCTGGTAGTTCCACAGGAACTCTGCAGTTCCATCTCACTTCCCATCACTTATCCTCCAAGGTCCTGGGGGGAGTCCCTCCTGCCTTCACCCTCCTTTCCTCCCAAGTAAGTGACCTTTAGCATGGTCATTGTTTGACACTCATTACCCAGCCTTAGTCCAGATTTCTTGAGAATCTTTGTCAGAGTGAAAGACAAAAAATAATTCATCCATCCATTCTAAAAACCTATAACTGGAGTGTGACTTTTGGGAGCCAGAAGAGATCTTATAAAACCTATCTCCTTTGTTTCACTTTACTATTACTTCAGATGTGTATTCTTGAGCACAGTTGTCACCCTGGGGGTAAGTTTGTAGCTCAGAGTGTTAGCTCCTGCCCATGTACAATGTTGTGGGGATCCCAGGAGGGGGGCAAGGGGTAATTCCCAATCAAAGCTGTTAGGACTTGGGCCGGCAAGATAGCTAAGCACCTGCTTAGGCAAGCTTAGTCAACCACAGGGCCGGCTGTTTGTTCCCTGGCACCACATGCTGCGCCAGTCCCAACCCCAGGGCAGGCTGAACCAGCCATAACATAAATATATAAAGTTTTTTTAAAAAGCTGTTGGGACTTTGAGAAATCTGGGAGCTAGGGAGAAGAACGTATACATGCTCCTGTCTATTGGGTCACAGTGGAATTCTAAATATAATTAAACTCAAGACTCTGTTCTTTGGGTTTAGATTGGGAGGGCAAGTAATTTTTGGAGTGGAGTCAAGGAAAGCAACCTGGAATAGAGACGGGGTTGCCTAGCACCAGCTTTAAGCTCAAACCCATTAAGGAAGGGAGGAGGATTCCTTTGGCTTTGCTGTGATCCAAGCCTGGATTACATTCAGAGATAAAAGTTACCTTTGATTCACCCTCTGCAGTACATCTCATACCACAGAGCGGGAACATAGGCAAGGCTTAGACCCAGCAAAAGCACTACCTTCTCCCACAAAGCCCTAGATTTTTAAAAAATCATTGCTAATTCCACAATTAGTCTCACTGCTAAAAACTGAATGAGTTTAGGAGAGGAAATCAGGAAATAACCTTTTATTTTATTTGGTGTATGGTCTCTGCTGGTCATTTGACTATGGGTTTCACTGCCTCATTTAAATCGTAGGATTAATAATACCTGCCCTATTTACTCAACATGTTTGCAGAGCATAAAGTCACATTTGTTACATTTATGTAAAAAGTTTAACAGACATAGAAATGAAGTCCTTGCTGATCTGGTATTGTTTTACTGTCTTTGTTTGCTTTTGATTCTAGACCAGAGACTCCTCCTACCTACTGCTAGGTGTCTCAAGGGCACCTCTCTTTTACCTTTCCCACTGTCAGACATTGCTCCCTCACCTACCATCCATATCACCTGATGGACAGCTGTTAGTCACATGGGCGTGGCTGATTTATTCCAGCACTGATTTCAGCCATCACTTAACACCATCCAAGTATTCAAATGGCCCCTTTACTTAAAGGCCTATAAAGTTATATTCTCCAAGAATATTCTGAACCCAATACCAGTGAAATGTGCCTCAATAGTGGCCCAAAGGGAAAAGCCTTTGTCTGTGAACAGCATGGTACTGGGTCATTTCTGTGTGCCCAACAATGGTCTTTCGGATGGGTCAATTCCTTCAGTCCTGAAGATGAGCCCCAGGGGTACCTGCTTCACATGCTTGGGCCTCTTTCAGTAACAGTGACAGAGACATGATCCCCCTTCTCCCAACACACTTATCTGTCCTTGGGCATAAATCTAAGCCAATTCATATCTTAACATCAATATGACTTTGAGTAGTAGGCTCTGAGAAGCAGAGCAGTCTAGCACACAGAAAGTGCTCAGTAACCTGATTAAGTCATTAGACCTTGTTATCTGCTGAATTATGTTCCCTTAAAAGTTCCTATGTGGAGCCTCCAGGACCTCAGAATGTACATTAGTTGTATTTTGAAATGAAGACTTTAGAGGGTTAAGTTCAAGTGAGTTCCTTAGATGGGCCCTAATTCTATCTGATAGGTATCCCTGTAAGAACTGAAGATTTGCATACAGACAAGCAAGCACAGTGAGTGAAGACCAGGCCAGGTACTGTGAGGGCGTGGACATGTGCAAGCCAACCAGAGAGGCTTCAGAGGAAGGCAGCCTGGTAACCCCATGATCATGGTTTCTAGACTCCAGAACTATGGACAATAAATTTCTGTCATTTTAGTCACTCAATCTGTGTGTGTGTTTTTTTTTTTTTTTTTTTTTTGACAGCCTTGGAAAACTCATACAAATCTATTTAAGAGCACACAAAAATACTAATCATGTGATCTACTAACAGTCTGTGGCACCCTAAAAATTACATTCTTAGCCAATAATTGAATGTGAATACAGGGGGGCTCTTGTGGAAAGTGTTTTCGGACCTATCATTGCTTCTTGGAGAGCTTTATGAGCCCACCAGAAACTCCAGAGGATAAGTAATAAATAGTGTAAAAAGTACAGATCAGACTATCAGGAGGGTAGACTACTTTCTGGGTATTTCGGAGGTTTGTCTGTGTTAGATTAGAGACATTTTTCCATCTTGCAGAAAGGTGATTTGGGTTATGCAATCAATCTGTGGTCAATTTAGGATAGAATCACAGCTGCACATTTTCCAACTGTAATTGCCCAGCTGTTTTCTCCCTTTCTTTTCTCATTTCTGCTTGTTTTTCAGCAGATGGTAAACCTTAAAGGGTGTACGTAAGTAAGATTATCTATCTTAATATTTAAGATAGATATTTTGAAAGTGGGAGAGAATTGGAGGGTAAGCCAAGATTTAGCAACAGAAAACAATTTTGAAAGCATCCTTGCCTAGGTAGTCACCTTAGCAGCTGGGACAAAATGTGAGTGCCCAACTGATTAATTATAACATGTCTCTTCTTACAGCTCCAGAGCTAAATTAAATAGAAGCAGACTAATGAGTATCCAACAGGCTATCCCCCGGGGTCCAGATCCCTGAATGAAATGTGCATGTTCATTATCAGAGCAGGCAGCTAGCCCCGAAGGGGTCAAGGCCGCTCTCTACTGAGCTGCCAGCTCTGAGCTGCCAGCTGCCAGACTGCTTTCCTTCCTGCCCAGAGGCCCAGGAGCCTGTGTCTCCTGCCTGTCTCCCACTGGTGCCTGCCCATTGTAGCTCTGACCAGTGGCCTCCTATTCTCCATCCCTTTCTCCACTCACCCAAAATCCTTACTGGGATCCATGTTGCACATGTGTCATGAGCTCCAAATTGATGTAGAAGGAATTTCTGCATGAGCAGAGAAGATGACCCAATGTCTCCTGCTGTCCTCTCTGGAGACTGGTCTTCCCCAGAGGCCCTGCTTCCTGATTAGCACAGCTGCTCCCAACCCTGACTGCCACAGGGACCCCTGCTTCTCTGCTTACTTCCCTTTAGCCTTCAAACAGCTCTCACGGTGATTTGAAGTTTGTTCAGGGCATTTCCTTCTCCAGAATCTGTTAATGCTCTCCCAAGTGGCTCAGCAGTTTCCCAGGGCCCACCCAGGCTGGTTCCTCTGCTCCTAGCTGGTCTCCGCTTCTGTTTCTCTCCCTTTGCACTCCAGTGCAACACACCATTCACCTTTCTGTTTCGGGCTGGCACTGTTTCAAGCACTTTGTACTTGTTTGTTTCTGTTTGCCAGAGTCCCAGACCACTTAAGTCTGAACCATAGAGGAAAAAAAAGAGAATTCGCATTCCAATCTGGCCCCTAAGACAAGACCAACAGCCTCCAAAAGACCCTAGCTGAAATTTATAACTTGTGGTCCTACCCCTTCTCTACTTTATTTTCCCGTCAATCTCTTTACCATCCAACACACTACATTTCTACTTATTCTCTGCCTCACTCGGGGGAAGGAAAGATCAAATAGGCTTTGTTGTAGTTGCACCATCACCTAAAGCAGCACCTAGGACAATTGTGTCTTTTTTTGAGTGGGTATGGTCAAAACAATATTGTTAACTGGAAAAAGGGATCCATGACAGCAAAGTTACCATGGAAATGGATTCATGTATCCTCCTGAAGTGATGCATTTGTTCTTTAAATACCTAAAGTGAGGACCAGTTTGCCTGCCTCTCTGCCACCTCTCCGTGCTGAACCTATGTGAGGACTAGCTTGTTTACCTCATTCTTTTTTCTCATTTTCAAGTGAAAATTTTGCTACAACCTACTGTGGGCACACAAGCCACTTGCTGGATGTTCTGTGGGCTCTGCAGGTTGGGAAGGGTGAAGTGTAGAACCACTAGCAGAGATATAGCCTTTTCACCCCATGCTTTTGGGGTATCTTAGCACATAGCTATTGTCTCTGTAGAAAAGTGATTTTAGGACTAGGGAAATAGCTCAGCAGTCTAAGAGTTTGCCTGGCAAGCAGAAGGTCCCGAAGTTGATCCCCAGTACAGCACAACATGTGAAACATGCCCGTAATCCCAGCCCTGGGGAAGTTGAGACAAGAGGTCCATTATGAATCAGAACTACATAGTAAGACCCCGTATCAACAACCATGAACAGGGATTTTATTTTATTTCATTTATTTTTTACTCATTTCATTGAGAAAAATGATAAAATAGCAGTGAAACAGTTTCAAAATAGGTTACTAGGATGGTTACAATAATTAAGACATTTCATATTGTTGTCTTCATAGTAGTTATTCACAGTACAAGATGCAGACATGAAGACATGATATCTTGTCTAAACAATATGAGCACAAACTTACATTCTCAGTGAACTAAAAAAAAGTAGCTACATATCTATTCACTTTTTTTTTTATGGCCAGCTCAGCCTGCCCTGGGGGTGGAGTTGGCACAGCATGTGGCGCCAGGTATGGGACCACTGTCCCTGTGGTTGCCTAAGCAAGCACTTTAGACTGCTGAGCCATCTTGCCAGATGCTGTATATTTATTCTAACTCTCTTGTGTATACACATTTTTTTCTCTTTTTTTCACTAAAAAAATGGTCCTTTATTTACACTTTTGTGAAGTGAGCAACACGTGACACTAGGCTGCCTAGTAACTGATAGCTAACCTTAACCAGACAGAATGTTCATCTCAGGAGTGAGGCAGCCTGTCTGCTTAGACACTGGACCAAGTCCCACCTACACATATTTGATCGATTTTCCAGCTTCGTGGCTCTCAACATATTCCGTTTTTTCATTTATTTTTGTCAGAGATGGGTGTTCCACTGCAGCTAGAGAAGCTATATTTGGAGAAGTCTTTAAAGGGCCTTTTCATGCTTGATGCCAGTTCAAATATTGTACGTGCCTGAATTCATCAAAATAACACAATATAGTCCAATAGTAGTGGGTTATCACCAGAATTTGTAATTGTCAGAAGTTGTTCACTTGAGCCTTTTACACCTCAGCATTTTTTTAAATTTTTAATTACTTTTAATAAGAAATATCAATATGAGAGTTTTGCAACATATTAGTAGTACATTTGCAATAATTGACACATTGCATATTGTCCTCACAATGGTAATACAGAGTACAGGGTGTGGACCTGATACATTTTCTAATTGATAATGGTAAGAAAAGAAAAAAAATATTCTTCTCTTTGAACTAAGAAGAAATTGATGTATACATAGTCCAATGTTCCATAATCACAGTGGGTTACCAGTGAAACTGGCAATGTTGGAGGTTGTTAATTTCAGCCTCTTACAAATCATCATACTAATCTACTTCTGCTTTTTATGCCTTATAATTAAGCTTTTCCACTGGGTGATCAAGGACAAGTTGAAGCAAGACCTGTCTAACAAAACATTCATCTTTTGTATCTTTCAAGGTCAAATCCTCTCAGGATTAACTTTGGAACCATGTACAGTGCTTTGTAGAACTGTTGTCAGTGTCAGCCTTCGGGACGAGTCATGGCCATTGCTTGACCAGTTTGCTTTCTGTGAAAGCCTGAGAGAATGTTTTTCTCTGGGTGACTCTCCTTAGACACACTGTACTTCATTTATCCCTTTCTTCTGAGGTCCCATAGTCTCCTTGACCAGAAAATTTGGGACACTTCTGAGTTATAGCATATTACAGCACAGGTTCTCTTATGTCCTGAGTCCTTACTGACGTTGAAGGGCTAGGGCCAAAATATTGCCTATCCTCATAGCCCTTATTTTTCTTCCATTTTTGGTCTATTAACTTATATTCTCAACCTTCCAGCAGAGAAGCTTCGTGATACTATTACTCTATAACATAGGTGATTGAGCTTAACATCACTGGCTTTCTGAATATCAAACATCTTTAACTTAGCTTGACATTGATATTTTCTGACAATCATTGATATTCTAATAATTCTCTATAGAGTGTGATAAAAGAAGTTACACATTTTTTCTCAGACATTTAGAAAGCCAAGGATGTACAAAATTGTAGCCTGTCAAGTCTATGATATTTGGCCCAGTCTCTTACTCTCTTACTTTCAATTAATACCCTATTCTTTTCTTTTCTTTTTTTTTTTTTTTTTTTTTTTTTTTTTTTTTTTTTTTTTTTTTGTTAACCAACCATCTACTTGAGAGAGAGAATAACAGTAACTGAGTTTACACTGGGAGCAGTACACATCAAAAAGGCAAGAATGACATGCATTCCAAGCATAGTTTTAGTGTTGCATGGTTCTATGATCAATATGATGAACCTTTTGAAGGTTCTTAAGACCAATATCTGATTCATCCTGTGTACATAAGTGCATGGTTTTGCTCCTGCAATGTTCACTCTCTTATCTGCTTCCAGTCACTTCATTGTTTAATCCATAACACATTCAGCTGTGTTATTCTCCTAAGTATTTATTTCTTCTTTAGAGTTCTTACACTAGGAATACTGTATGATATTTACATGTGTAAGTCTGCTTTATTTCGCTAATGAGCATATGTTCTTTTTTCTTTTTTTTTTTGAGCATATGTTCAATATACATCCATTTATGTATGAAGTCTTCCAATTTAACATTCTTTATATCTGAGTAATATTCCATTGTATAAAAATGCCACATCTTATTCAACCATTCTTCAAATGATGGGCATTTTGGTTGTTTCCAATATTTGGCTATTATGAATTGGGCTGCTATAAACATATTTGCACAGATATTGCTATGGTATGATGTTTTCAGTTCTTCTGGGAAAATTCCCACTGAATTAAATGGTATTTCCAGTTCTAGTTCTTTAAGGAGCCTCCACACTGCTTTCCATAATGGTTGCGCGAGTCTTCATTCCCACCAACAATGGACAAGGGTTTCTCTTTCACCATAGCCTCTCAAGAATTTCTTGTTGGTTGATTTCTTTATGATAGCCATTCTTTCTGGGGTGAGATGGTATCTAAGTGTTGTTTTGATTTACATTTCACAAATAGCTAGCGATGTGGAGCATTTCTTCATGTATTTGTAGGCTTGCTGATTTCTTTCTGTGAGAAGTGTGTGTTCAACTCAGATGCCCATTTCTGGATTGGGTCTTTGAATTTTGGAACTTTAATGGTTTTTAGTTCTTTGTACATTCTAGATAGAAGACCTTTATCTGAATACTTATTAGTTAAAATCTTTTCAAAATTTGTGAGTTGTCTTTTCATTCTGTTGGTAATTTGCTTTGATGTGCAAAAACTTCTTAGGCGGAGGAGGTTCCATTTGTTGATGCTTTCAAGTGTTAAACGTGCATTTTGATTTTTGTCCATGAACTTTTTCCCTACTCAGATGTCTTCAAGATTTCCACCCACTTTACCTTCCAGGAGATTTAGTGTTTCTCTTTAATATTTAGATCTTTATTCCATTTTGACTTTATTTTAGTGTATGGTGATAGACTTGGGTGAAGTTTTAGTTTTCAGCATGTAGAGAGCCAGTTTTTCCAGCATTATTTGTTAAAGAGACTATCTTTCCTCCAGTAAACATGTTTGACCACTTTGTCAAAGATAAGGTGGCTGAGTGTATTTCTATTTGCTTCTGCGTCTTCTAATCTGTTCCACTGATCCTCACATCTATTTTTTTTTTTTTTTTTTGCCAATATCATGCTGATTTTATTACTGTAACTTTGTAGTATACCTTTAGGTCAGGAATTATAATGCCTCCTGCCTATGTTTGTTGCCCAGAATTGTCTTTGTAATTCTGGTCTTTTTTGGTACCAAATAAATTTTAGGAATGCTTTCTCCAGGTCTGTAAGGTATTTTGATAGCTATTGCATTAACTCTGTATGACAATTTAGGGAGTCTGGCCATCTTCACAATGTTGGTTCTTCCTATCCAGGAGCAGGGATTATCTTTCCATTTTCTGAAATCTGCTAGGATCTCTTTTTTCAGAGTACTGTAGTTTTCATTGAAAAGCTCTTTTACTTCTTTAGTTAGGTTAATTTCCTAAATATTTCATTTTCTTTGGTGCTACTGTAAAGGGTATTGTTTCTCTAATTTCTCTCTCAGTTTGTTTGTTATCTGTATAGTGGAATGCCATTGACTTTTGTGTGTTGACTTTGTAACCTGCTATGCTACTGAATTTCTGTATTAATTCTAGTAGCTTGTTGGTGAAGGTTTTGGGGTCTCCAAATAAATTATCATGTCATCTGCAAATAATGATAATCTAACCTCTTCTTTACCTATTTTTATTCCTTTTATTTCTATCTCTTGTCTAATGGCTATAGCTGATGATTCCAGAACTATATTGAATAGGAGTAGTGATAGAGGACATCCTTGTCTTATACCAGATTTGAGAGTAAAAGGCTTCAGTTTCTTACCATTGAGAATTATGTTAGCTGTTGGATTATCATAGATAGCTTTCATCAGATTGAGGTAGAGACCTTCTATTCCAATGTTCTGTAGGACTTTGAACATGAATGAGTGTTGGACTTTGTCAAAAGCTTTTTCTGCATCAATTGAGATGAACATGTGATTTTTGGCTTTGGCTCTATTGATATCGTGTATCACATTTATAGATTTGTGTATATTGAGCCATCCTTGCATTCTTAGGATGAATCCTACCTGGTCATGGTGTGTAATCTTCTTGATGATTTGTTGTTTTCTAGTGGTGAGGATTTTTTTGAGAATTTTTGCATCTATGTTCATCAGAGAAATTGGCCTGTAGTTCTCTTTTTCAGTTGTGTCTCTTTCTGGTTTTGGTATTAGTGTAGTACTTGCTTCTAGAAATGATTTTGGGAGGATTGCCTCCTTTTCAATTTCCTTGAAGAGTTTGAGAAGTATTGAATTTATGTCTTCTATAAATTTCTTGTAGAATTCAGTAGTGAATCCATCAGCTCTGGACTTTTCTTTGTTGGTAGGCTTTTTATTACATTTTGTATTTCATTGGCTGTTATTGGGTTGTTGAGAGTTTTTATATCATCTTGATTCAGTTTTGATAATTTATACTTTTCTAGGAATATGTCTGTTTCTTCTGTGTCTTCAATTCTGTGAGAGTAAAGATTCTCAAAGTAGCTATTTATGATCATCTGAATCTCTGTTGTGTCTCTAGTAATTTCACCCTTCTCATTCCTTATTGCTTGAATTCAAGTCCTTTCTTTCCTCTTTTTGATGAGGTTAGCTAGGTCCTCATCAATTTTATTTAATCTTTCAAAGAACCAGCTTGTTGATTCATTAATGCTTTGTATTGTTTTCTTTGTCTCAACTGAATTGATATCTGCTCTAATCTTTTTAATAACCTCCTATATTTGGGCTTTGGATTTCGTTTGCTCTTTGGTTACTAGTAGGGTTAGGTGTTGCCTTAGAGTGTTTATTTGTTCCCACTCTATCTTCTTAATATGTGAGTTCAGGGCTATAAATTTCCCTCTAAGAAATGCTTTCATTGCATCCCATAGATTCTGATAAGTTGTGTTTGAACTTTCATTAAATTCAAGATATTATTTAATTTCTTGTTTAATTTCATCTGTAACCCACTGGTTGCTGAGAAGGGTGTTGTTTAATTTCCATGTATTTCTGGGATTCTTGTGGTTTCTTTTGTCATTTATTTCCAATTTCATAGCACTGTGGTCACATACTATGCATGGGATAATTTCTGTTTTCTTGCATATACTTAAGCATGACCTATGGATTAATATGTGGCCTATTTTACAAAATGTCCCATGTGCAAGTGAAGAGAAGTGTATTCTAAAGTGGTTGAGTGGAACACTCTGTTTATGTCCACCATTTCCAGTTTTGCCAAGTTCTGGTTCTGTTCTGCTACTTATTTGCAAATTTTTTGTCTGCTTGACCTTTTTTTTTTTGGATAAGGGTGTGTTGAGGTCGCCTGCCAA
>PVJA010018354.1:0-40131 GCA_004027025.1 Myocastor coypus | reverse complement strand
GAGGTGGGTCATGCCCACACACTGCACTCTATAGAATGATTGTGAGGACAATATGCAATATGTCAACTTTCAAAGAAAAAAAAGGGGGAAAAGAAAAAAAAAGTAATGTGGATTTAGAAAGGTTAATGTTTAGTTGTTTGATCAATCTTATATACCTATATGTATTAATCTAAACTGATCCGATGATGAAAATATGTAACATAACCATTGTTAAATTTAAACAATAAAAGAATTGAAAAAAATTAAAAAATAAAAAAAAACCTTTGACTGTGTATGTATCTGATTCCTCTTAGTCCAAAGAGAAGTATATTCTTTCATTTTTTTTTCTTTCTTTTTTCTATGCAACATCAATAGGGCGGTGGGTCATGCCCACACACTGTACTCTGTAGAATGATTTTGAGGACAATATGCAATATGTCAACTTTCAAAGAAACGAAGGGGGAAAAGAAAAAAAAAAAGTAATGTGGATTTAGAAAGGTTAATACTTAATTGTTTGATCAATCTTATATACCTATATGTATTAATCTAAACTGACCTGATGATGAAAATATGTAATATAACCATTGTTAAATTTAAACAATAAAAAAATTGAAAAAAAATTATAGAACAGAGTAGAAGTAAAAAAAAAAAGACTAATACAGGCTGAGGAGATAGCTCCATGGCACAACTTCCTGCGTTGCAAGTGTAAGGCGGTGAGTTTGAACCCTGGTCCCGCAAAGTAAAATAAAATAAAATAAAAATATAAATAAATAAATAAATAAATAAATAAATAAATAAATAAACTAATACCAATGTAGTTATCAATGTGAAAGCTTTGCTATTGTACGAACTGGTCCTTCTATGCCTTGTAAAATAAGGGTAGAATGGCATATTACTCAGACAGGGTTGAGGCAGGGAAGAAAAATCTCTGGCCAAGGCAGGCTAGATAATTAAACAGAAAGATAAATAAGATGCGAATCATCAGTGAAGTTGATTAGGCGCTCTGGCAGGTAATTTCAAATGGCTGCTGAGAATTGCCCTTTACCTGTATATGCACACCACACCTTCCAGCAAGAAGTAGAATAGAGAGCATGGAAGAAAACACTGGAAAAGGAAAAGAGTTTTTCATGGGTTAGAAGAACTAATATTGTGCAAATTAGCAATAGTAATTTACACATTCAGTGACTTTTCTATTAAAATATCAACAGCTTTCTTTACATAACTTCATACAGAAAACATAATCCTATGATTAATATGTAATCACAAAAGACACAGAATAGCCGAGGCAATCCAAAACAAAATGAACTGTGCTGGAGGAACCACAACACTGTATTTAAAGATGTACTTCAAAGCCACAGTAACAAAAACAACAAAGTAACAAAGCAGACACATAGACCAGGAGAATAGAGCAAGAAACATTGACAAAGCCCATGAACTCATAGACCTCTGACTTTTTGACAAATATGCCACAAATCAATGCTTGAAAAAAAGGCAGCCTCTTTAACAGAGAGTAATGGGAAAACCATATAAAAATATGCAGAGAAAACATGTACAAGAATAAAATGAGATCTCCCTTCCCTAACTTATTTTGAAATCAAATAAAAGTAGATCAGAGACCTGGATATTAAATGAGAAATGGCTGAAAGATAAATAGGAGCAAATGAAGATTTCTTGAATAGAACTCCAAGGGATAGGAAATAACATGAGCAATCAGTAAGTGGGACTGTGTCACATTGCAAAGCTTCTCCCCAGACCCTCAAAGCTTCTCAGCAGCAAAGGAACAATTAACAAAGTGAAGAGATGACCTTCTTGAGTGAGAGAAAAAATCTTTACTAACTACCTTCCGGATGCTGGACTAACTTCTACAACATATAAAGTGCTCAATATATTTACTCCTAGGACCTGGGAAAGTAGCTCAGTGGTACGATGCCTGCCTGGCAAATGTAATGTCCTGAGTTCAATTTCTGGTACCCCTGCCCCCAAAAAGAAACCGCACAGAAGCCAAATAACCCAAGCAAAACATAACCAAGGAAGCTGAATCAACATTTCTCAAAAGAAAAGTACAAATGGCAAATCACTATATAAAAAAATCAACAACTTTAGTCATTAGAAAATGTAAATCAAAACTGAAATTTATTTGACTGCAGTGAGAAAGGCTATCATCAGCACTACAAAACACAACACAAAGAATGTTGGTAAGGATGCAGGGAATAGGAAACCTCCTGCTCATGGGACTGTAAACCAGTGCAACCACTGTGGAAATCAGAATGGAGGGGCCTGAAAAATTAAATATAGGATGGTATTGGCAAAAAATAGACATTAGGATTGATGGAATAGATGAGAAGATGCAGAAGCAAATAGAAGCACACTCAGACACCTCATCGTTGACAAAGGTACCAAACATGTTTACTGGAAGAAAGATAGTCTCTTTAACAAATAGTGCTGGAAAAACTGGCTCTCTACATGCTGAAAATTAAACTGTGACCCAGGTCTATCACCATGCACTAAACTAAAGTGAAAATGAATTAAAGATCTAAACATTAAAACAGAAACACTAAATCTCCTAGAAGAGAAAGTCCATGAAAATCTTGAAGATGGAGGGCTGGCAAACAGTTCATGAACAAAAATGAAACTGCACAGGAAATACTTGAAAGAATTAACAACTCGGGCCTCCACTTATTGAGAAGATTTTGCACGTCAAAAGAAATTACCAACAGAGCAAAAAGACAACCCACAAAATTGGAAAACAGTCTTAACTAATAAACACTCAGACAAAGGTCTTCTATCTAGAATTTATAAAGGATGAAAAAACATTAGGGTCCCAAAATGTAAAGACCCAAACCAAAAGTGGGCATCCAAGATGAACACATATTTCTCAGAAGAAATACAAGAAGCAAATAAAAACATTTTTTGAATGCTCTACATTACTAGTCATTCATGAGATGCAAATTAAAACAACTCTGAGATACCATCTCACTTCAGAAAGAATAGCTATAATAAAGAAATCAACCAGGGGCCCGGCAGGATGACTCAGTGGTCTAAAGCGCCTGCTTGGGAAAGCTTGGGCAGCTTCAGGAGCAGCGGTTCTATCCCCGGCACCACATGCTGCGCCAGCCCTGCCCTCAGGGCGGGCTGAGCCAGCCATAAAAATGAGTGAATAAACAAACAAAGGTCTGAAACAAGAATACATAAATAAATAAATAAACAAATAAACAAATAAACAAACAAACAAACAAAAAGAAATCAACCAACAACAAATGTTGGAGAGGCTATGGGAAAAAGGAACACTTCTGCTGGTGGGAATGCAGACTGGTGCAACTATTATGGAAATCAATGTGGAGACTCCTTAAAAATTAGGACTGGAAATCCCATGCAATCCAGCTATCCTCTTCTGGGAATTTTCCCAAAACAACTAAGAACATCATGTCATGTTTATATATGTATGCCTATGTTTATAGCAGCACAATTTGTAGTAGCTAATTCTTGGAAACAATCAAAATTCCTATCACCTGAAGAATGGATGAAGAAGATGTGGTGTTTTCATACAATGGAGTATTACTCAGCTATCAAGAAAAATAAACTCAAAGCCTTTGTATATAAGTGGTTGCAACTTTAAGATATACACATAAGTGAAATTGTCCAGACACACATATGTAAATATCACTTTGTCTTTCTAGGGTAAGAACTCAAAAGAAGAAATAAAAGCTGAAAGATATAATGCAATTAAATGGAAAGCAAAAACTTAAGGACTAAACAATGAAGAGAAAGGAGAAAAGTTAGGAAATATGGCAGGGGCAAAATCATACATTTATATAAACAAGATGGGCAATCAATGGTCCTAACAATCTATATCAGTTTTTTGAAAATAGCAGTTAATGAGTAGAATTGTCACCCTGACTAACTCTACTGCCTGATATCAGCGAACTAAGCAACTACCTGAAGATAGCAATGTGTAATACTAAAGCCATGCTTGAAATACCTGTCATTTTGGTTTCCTAAATGTGTACTACTTCTAATGTCATATCAAGTATTGCTATACTCTCTTTAAAGTAAATGTTAGTTTTTTAAAAAGGTAATAAAAGAAAACAAGTGACAAGAAAAAACTGTCATAGGATTGTCCTGCTACAATGTTGTATATGGTTTGATTCTAAATTTCTGTGTAAAAAAATGTGTAATTGTTTTTTTTTCACATTCTATAGGAATTTAAATTTTAGAATATCTATGGTTATTGTGTTTGATAGTCAGATAGATAGTGATGTTAAGCTCAACTGCCTCTGTTACAAGGTAATAATTTCCTTAAGCCCCTCTTCTGGATGTTTAACAACTAAAGTTTGCCGACCACAATTAGAGAAATAGAGGGGCTACAATGACAACCAATATTTTGGCCCTAGCCCTGCAAATCCCCTCAGTATTAGATGTGAGGACTCAGAACAATGAGGACTCAGGACATAAGAGAACCTATGCTGGAATCTTGTAACTCAGTGGTGGCCCAAATTTTCTGTTCAAGGAGACTATGGGGCCACAGAGGAAAGGGATCAACAATGTGTTACGTGTCTACAGAGTCACCTAGAGAGAAAAAAATTCTCTCAGGCTTTCACAGAGAGCAAGTTGGTCTAGCAATAGCCATGACTTATCCAGATGTCTGACATTGACAAAAGATCTACAAGGTGATGTACCTGGTTTCAGGGTAAATCCTGAGGGGATTTGATTGACCTTGTCAGATACAAAAGTTACATTTTTAGTTATGTAGGTCTTGTTTTCACTTGTTCTTAACCATCCAGCAGAAAAGTCTAACAGTGAGATATAAAAAGTAATGCCCTATTAATATGCTGAACTGTAAAAAGATAAAGTCTACAACTTCTGAAATTTTCAGTTTGGCTGATAACCCACTACTATTATGGACTATTAAGTCTACAACTTCTGAAAATTTTCAGTTTGGCTGATAATCCACTACTATTATGGACTATTGGACTATATTGGGTTATTTTGCTGAATTGAAGTACATACAATCTTTAGAATGGCTTCAACTATGCAAAGGTTCTTTAAGGACTTCTCCAAATACTGCTTCTCTAACTGTTGTGGAAAAACAAAACAAAAAAGTGGGATATGTTGGGAGCCATGAAGCTAGGAAATCATTCAAATATGTGTAGGTGGGACTTGACTCATTACCTAAAGCAAATAAGCTACCTCACTCCTGAGATGAATACCTTGTGTGGTTAAGGTTAGCTATCAGTTGCTAGGCAACCTAGTGCCATGCATCAGTAACTTCACAAAATTTTAAATAGAGGACCGATTTGTTGTGAAAATATATCTATATCTGTATTTGTATCTATCTATCTATATCTATAGATAGATATAGATAGATAGATAGATAGATAGATAGATACATAGATACATAGATACATAGATGATAGATCTACACACATATGAGAGAGGATAGATATACAGCTACTTTCTCTTAGTTCACTGAAAATAAAGGTTTGTACTAATATTGTTTAAACAAGATATCAGGTCTGCATCTTGTCTTCTGAATGACTACTATGAAGACAGCAGTACGTATTGTATTAATTTGTTGTAACCATCCTCCTAACCTGTTTTGAAGTTGTTTCATTGCTATTTTATCTTTTTTCTCATTAAAATGAATAAAAAAAGAAAAAAGAAAATTTTGAAATAAATTAATAAATTGTCTACTAAAAAGATAAAAAATAAAAACACCATTAATCCAGCCACACAGCTCCTGGAAGAATTAGATGGCATGCTACAGTGATGCCTGGGCTGCCATGTAACAACATGACTTCATAGCTAAGTTGTGCAGACCTAGCTCAGCATAGCAAGCATAGATGCTCATGAACAAATGAATGGAAAAAGTGAAGATGACTTATATACATAGTGAAATATAACCCAGCCATAAACAAGCATGAAATCATGTAATTTTGTGGAAAATGGATGAAACTGAAGACAATAATAGTAAGCAAAAAAGCCAGATACATATAGTTGAGCATCACATTTTTATATGAGAAGCCTAGTAAATAAGTGAGTGAGAGGTGACAAGGAAATTGGAAGGTAAAATTTGTGACATTGAAAAGAGAGCTAGGGGAAGTAAATTGAGGTGAGTAGGTAATAGGATGGAAAATGAGCCAGATCCATTAAATGCATGTAGCTGTTTCCCAAAACCAAACTAGCCATTCTGTATTACTGAAGCATGCTAACAAAACAACTTTCAAATGCATTTCTTTTTTCTTTGCCCTTTATATTTTTATTTTTTAAGCTTGTTTAAAATTAGTTTTTATTTGGACACTTTAGATATAAATAGCAGTAACTTTCAGTGTAACTTGTGCCTATACATGATATAAGTTCTTTTTCCCACTTGTCTAATATCCCTACATCCTCTTCTCCCCACTCTATTTTCAAAAGCTTTTTTCCATGTTTTCTTTTCTTTTTACTTTTTACATTCATTTTAATGAAAAAATAAAATAGCAATGGAACAGTTTCAAAACAGGTTTGTAGAACAGTTACAATAATTAATACATTGCATGTTGTTGTCTTCATATTAGTTATTCTGAGAACAAGATGCAGGCCTGATATCTTGCCTAAACAATTAGTACAAACCTTTCTCCTCAATGAACTAAAAGAAAGTAGCTGTATGTCTGTCTGAACTAATATATACATTTATGATATACTAAAACATATATATAAGAAGAAAAGGTAGAAATTATTTCCTTCCCCCTTGAATCTGGACTGGTTGGGACTTGCTCCAAGTGAAGGAAAGGATGAGACATCACTGGGACTTTGGGCCACCACCTACAAAGGTCTTATAACTTATGCTTTCACTTTCTTGAAAGCTAGTCATGTAAAGAAACCTGGGCTACATTATAACATGATGAGTGGCTGCACCAAGAAAGAGAGACATCACCAGTCTCTGGCCAGTTTTACCACTAGCTAAAGTGACGGATGGTGACGAAAGCCATCTCCAAAGTCTTGGTCCCAGTGGGACACACTTACCTGAGAGATCAAATGCAACACTAAGTAGAATATAACTATTCCTCAGTGGAGCCCAGAGAACCAAGAGAATCTTAAAAAATACTGATTGTTGTTTACAAGGGTTTTCAGTGAAATGAAACTACAATCTTTGTCCTCAGAGACCATGCAGAAGTAGTTTAACAACATACACGGTTCCTTGAATGTGCCTCATGTATGCTTTGAGTGGTGAGCAGACCTCATCTATGGACAAGTTTCTAGTTAAGGTAGTGGCTTCTTTGAAGGTAGTAAGGAAGGAAGTAACAAGTCCAGTAGCCAGAAGGCTTTTCCTGCTCTCGCCAAATGAAAAGGGGCAGTCTAGGGGGAACTGAGGCAACAAATTTTCCTAACACTTCCAAACTGAGAACATGTAGTAGAGTGGCAAAAATTTGAATGACTCAACCCCAGTGCACCTGTTTCTTAAGGCCTTCATTCCAGTCTTAGGGGTAGAAAGGAATAAAATGGTAGTTAATTGGAAGGTGAAAAGAATATTGCTAAGCTGGAAGGTGAAAGGTGATGCAGCGAGGTAAAAGCAGCCAGCATTACTAAGCCAGCTCCCAGAGCTGGAGATTGAGAATCTTTGAGAAATTTCTGAAAATGCACCTTAGAATGATCCAATATAAGTGATGCGGGACAGCTATAATGAGTGGATACCCTCAGAAACAAAGCTGCAGGCATGCACATAGCTGCTGACATTTCCTGGAGTTCTGGGAAAGGAGAGTGTGCTTGTTGATATACTCCAGGAAAGTAACTTCTGGAGAAAGCCCAAATAATATGTGCATTGACTGAGGCCTACTGTGAGAACCACAGCCATTATCAGCAAGGCAGGACTCACAGGCTGTGGTCTTCGCCAAGAGCACAATTAGACACATTGTAACGTCACCTCAGAACTGGAGAGAACTTGCCAACAGAATAGATAAGTACACCTCTAGTGTGTCAGAGGCTTTGCATGGAGAAAGTTGCATCTCATGTCTGAGTGCCACAACACTCCTTAGGCAGTCAAGTGACAAACTAATTAACACATCAGAGTCCCACGGAACCACTAGCACAATAAGGCTGTTTCAGGAGGACATAAATTTTATTTTGCAGTGAGATAAAATATAATAACCGAGAAAGCCTACTGTATTGGTTAGGGTTTTACTTAGAGGAACAGAACAAATGTAATATAAGGAGTGGATATTAACACAAAATATACAATCTACAAGGAATTATAAGATTGGCTTACAGTAGTCAGCCAGAGTCAGATGAGGAAACGTGCAGAGGGCGTCTGCACGCTCCAGACTGAAGAATTCAGTCCCGAGGTCTGAACTTCACTGCAGCACTCTGTGTAAGTCTCTATCTGTTGGCTGATGGGTCTGCGCTGGAAGACTGAAGTGTCTGTAATGGACGCTGAAGAGTCTGGGATGGATGGTGAACAAAGCTGGAGGGCGAAGAGTCTGCAACTGCAAGTCAGATGATGAAGTTCAGGCCGAATGCAAAGACTGAAGCTTCTCCAACTAAGTGAAGTCTTGCCTCCTTCCTCAGCCCTTTAAAAAGTCTCTTTGTACTCTGTCATTGTGCCGTAGGGTGGAACCAATCATACCACAGGATGGGCCCTTCATCCAGCTCTAGGGAGGAGCCAATCATATCCTAGGCAGGCCCTTGTCGCGCTCCAAGGAGGAACTAATTGTACCTCAAGACGGGGCTCCCACCAACAGGGAACCAGGCCCCTGAGTCATCCAGCCAAATTGACATGATGTATATAAACCACTACACCTGCTATTTCAAAATGTCTGACATGAATTACTGTTTTCATGACAGAAATCTTCAAGGTAACAGGAGTGAAATTGTATGGTAAGCAACTTTAAGAAAACATTCTGCATAAAAGCAAAGAAAAAACTTAGATTGGCATTTTCACTTCTTTTTTTTTTAATTTTTATTTATTTTTTTTTTCATTTTCACTTCTTAATTTTTATATTAGATCAGCTTCTTGATTAATCAGCCTGTGTACCTAATATTGACAGAAGGAAAGAATTTTTAAATTATCCTGTTAAATTTTTCACAATTTTTATATATTTCCATTATCATATTGTCAAAAGCACATGCTTAACTTCTGATTCTATGTAGGTTTCCATAATTTTACTTTTCGCTTTATTTTTGTATACTAGTAAATGAACTCAGTGGATACATATGCTGTTTTCATTATGACTCAAATACAATTTACGGTGGTATAAATAGAAAAGAAGGACTAATCGCTTGCTATGGATTCATTTTTTCTGGGCTTAAAGTATGACTATACTAACAGGAGCATCCTATATTACAGAATCAAATTATAGTAAACATCACATTGTGATAATGGGATTTAAATTTGATAACTCAAAAATTATTACAGATAAAATAGTGACATGTTTGGCAATCTAGTCAGAATGTGATAGGAAAAACAAAGCAAAACAAAAATCCTAAGATTAGGGCCAGCCAAATAGCTCAGCCAATTAAAATTAAGTGCCTATAAGCAAGTGCAAGGGTCAGGGGTTCAATCCCCACGGTGTGCTGAAATGGCAACTGAGACTGGGCATGGTGGCATGTGCCTGTAATCCCAGCTCTTGGGAGGCTATAAACAGGCAAATAAGTATGAGCCCCATCTAGTAGTTAGACCCTGAACACCCTGTAGACCCTTCCCTAAAATTAAAAAAAAAAAAAACTGTAGGGTTAACTTGACAGTTCTAACTAAAAACAAATTTTTTTTAGCCTTGGAAGAACAGAGATTTTCTCTGTTCTACTTTTGAGTGTCAGATTGCTGGTGTCACTAAGGATTTAGGATCAAGATCATTCTTATACAACATTTTCCCAACTACTTGGGCAACTAAGGACTAAGGATTTCAACTTCAGCCCAGTCTAGACAACTTAATGACTTAGTGAGATACCATCTCAAAATAAAAAGTAAAATGAGGGTGTGACTCAGATGTAGAGCTCTTGTATAGTATGTGGGTGGCATGAGTTCAATGCCTAGCACAAACATAGTTGAAAACCTGAACTATATTAGCAAAAAGTTCTTTAACTTATAACGCTAATATGTCAACAATTCTTAACTAACTAGGAAAAGCAAAGTACAAACAAGATACATTCCTTATTAAATGGTTTTAATTAGCAATAAAAGCACATTGCATAACATGCAAAAAGCAGAAGATACTTTTAAAAGGCAATAACCCTCAGAGACACCGTATAAAGTGTTAACAGTTCTATAGAAATACAGTACTCTGGAAGGAGCATCGGAGAACATTCCATCCCATTGTACCCTGAATAACTAAGGCACTGTTTACCCACTAAGGTTAGGTGACTCTACACAGCTAGAAGTAGAGAAGACAAGAAACTAAGTATCCTGCTGGTGGCCTCTGCTAATGTCATTCTCTTAATTTTGATAAAGAGAATAAGAGCACATGTTCATGGAAAGCCATTGTGTTCTAATTAACTGATATATACAGAGAAATCCCATAAAGAATTCTGCAACCCACCGACTAGCCAAACGTGACTAGCTTGCATCATATGTAGCAAGAAAATTTGAAACTCAAGATCGACCCTTTGAAGGACAAGCTGCAACTTGAAGGAGCAACCAGTCCCTCAGATGGGTGACTAGTAGTAGTAACAGCTGATCCTACCAATTGCCACCCCTCTGATAGGATTCATCATCACATCCCAAAGTATGTATGATCGCTTTAATTTATGTACCTAGTTGTGGAAGTTGTACAGAAGATTTTGAATTTAGAACTATTAATGCTAATGCAGAGAGCTAGAAAATGGTTTGCAGTATTTTCAGTGAAAAGCATATCCAAAATTACTTGCAAAACAATTTTTAAATATATTTGAAATCCTAGATTGACTTTCTCCTTTATATCTAACTCCAGCACTTCTTCTAAAACTATATACACATTTTTATGGGGTGACATGTGTATATCTTGTGTGGCTATAGTGCTAAAGTAAGACTGTGGATGAGCATATATGTCTAGTTGGGTGGGCTTTATTTATTAAATAAGAGTTCTTAGGTGGTTCCCCTTATCTCCTCTGCATTTTATCAAAGATAGGTCAGAGGCACTGGTTTTCCTGGCCTTATGTTTCTGCCTTCCTTTTTGCTTTGTTTATTCCTTCTAATAAATTCCCATAGTAACTGATAGCTAGCTCCTCTCTGGGCACTCTCTCTCTCTCTCTCTCTCTCTCTCTCTCTCTCTCTCTCTCCCTCATTTTCCTAACTACTCTCACTGTACAGCCTACCTGTAGAAGCAGAGGCTGCCCCTAGAAGGATGTGCCATTAATTTTTTTTATTCAAGCCTATCTTTTTCTGCCAATTATTCCAAGTACTTAGTATTTAAAATTCATTTTTGTAACTGATTAGTGGTAACAGTATTTATTTCTGATTTCCATTAAGTTTATTTGTATAATTTAGATATGCATAATGATTGCATTCATCACATGGAACTGGCAACAGTACATGATACGTGCAGGCTCCATTTTTCCTATTCTCTTCCACTTCTTCAATCCTTCTTACAAAACTTAACTTACACTTTATGAGTTTTGTCATCTTTTTCTTTTTCCTTCCTTCTAGTCTATCACCCAGTTCCCCTTTCCTTTTGAAAAATATATTCCAGTTTCACAATATCTACCATGCATTTTTGTTCTTATTTATACTTTCAGTTACACCAAAGAGACAATGCAATATTTACATATGTGTCTGAGTTATTTCACTTAGTGATATGGTCTCAATGTCTACCCATTTACCTAGAAATGTCTCAAGTTTATCTTTTATTGCTTATTAGTACTCCATTATATTAAAAAACCACAACTTTTGTCCATTCTTTGGCTGATGAGCATTTGAGTTGTCCCTGAGATTTTTATCCAAAGAATGGGTAAAAATTGTGGGGTCTTTTTAAAATATAATTTAATACTACTCAGCCATAAAAGATAAACTTAAAACATTTCTACGTAAATGGATAGTCATCTTAAAGATCTCTCTTGATGGCGTTTCCTAACAGGGTCTTAGGACTCTAATTCATTGACTTGAATTCATCCGCTCAGTCTTTCAGCCCTAAGTTCACTCAAGCTAGCAGACAGGAGCAGTTTCTAGCCTGATCCAACAAACCCTGCTCTGGACCAATAAGCCCTGTGCTATGTTGGTCCACAGTTATGAGTCAAACATCCCCTTTCTAAAGAGAATCCTACCTTGGACATCCTTGATGGCCTTTTAAGTCAGCCAGACATCAGTCACTTCCCCCTCAGTCCTTAAAGGACCTTTAATATATGGACTACTCACGACAGAAACTGTAATAATCTCTAATACTTCAGAATGTGTCCTGAACACCTTGCTTATTCCTTGCTCATAGGAACCTCTGCAGTACACCTTAATTTGTGTCATGTTTTTCTGAAGAAAACCTGACACCGAGGTGTAAGGTAGCCCAGCTAATGATAGGTAGAGGATCTGAACCTACACAGCCTAGCTGCAGGGCTTGTATTCTTCACCACTGCTCCCTTAGACTCAAAGAAAAACTCCCTGAAAGTTTCTGGAATTTGGTATAACACTGGTCCTCCCTTTCTACCACTTCCAGCTCAATACCTGGAAGATGATACAGCAGGGCTGTCGACAAGCAAAGATACTGAAGCATCTGCTGCACACAGGAGTCAGGAACCTACATACCCAAATAAATAGTGGCTATCCAAGTTATCCTTGCAAAGATAAAGAGCAGCAGTCACTTTCACAGGTGGCCCTTGATCTCCAGTTCAGTGGACAGTGTCTGAAAACTTTTACACAATGTTTCATCACATGACTTTCATAAAATTTTCTCCAAAACCAAATTGAATCTTCATTTTTACTGTCTAACTGAAATATAGTATTTTCTTTAGTTAAAAATGTTGGTGACAAACAGTAATAGCATTAGTAGTACTTGTGGCCTTGGAACTAATTAAAATAACATCTGTTTTCATATGTCTGCAGACTTCTCAAGATCCCTTACCTTATGTGCGACTTTGAACTTAGTGCTAAATTTTAATTATATTAAGATGGCAATAAAGACATTTTTGCTAAGTCTAAAACATTTTCAGACAGCTTTTAGTGATATTTCAATATTTTTGGTGTCTTTTGTAATTCTGGGTACTTTAATGCATTTTAAAGCACTACTCTGAGAAGAGATTTATAGACACTGAAAGATTCAGTTCCCTGTTGTTAGTAAATCTATTTCTCTTCTCCCTTTCAATCTCGGGCACTGCCTTGGGTACTGTTCTCACTTGCTTAGCACAGCAGTTCCTGGCTTTTATCTCTAAGGTCAATTCTAGATCTTCCCAGAGGCCCCAGAAAGAACAGAACAAACTTGAAGTTCTCCCCTGAAAGTTCCAGAACCTAGCTTTAGAAATAAAGTTGAAATGGCTTTTTCTATGAGAGGATGAGAGAAACTACAAGCCTGACACAAGGGGCTGCCTGCCTGCCTGCCTGCCTGCCTGCCTGCCTGCCTTCCTTCCTTCCCTCCTTCCTTCCTTCTTTCCTTCCTCCCTCCCTCCCTTCTCTTTTCCTCTCTTACCCTCTTCCTTTCTTCTTCCCTCCCTCTCTTCTTTCCTCCTTTCCTCACTTCCTTCTGCTTCTCTTTCTTTTCTCCTTTTACAAGTATCAAACCAACTGCCTCTCGCAACACTCCCCTTTTTAATTCTTCATAGAAGTTGTAACTCGAAAATCTCTTGTACCTAAGCTTATCTTCGTATCTTCATTTTAGAGACCCTCATTGACCCAAACTATTTCTGTCCCATTCCTTCTGGGCTAATGTTCAGAGAATAATCATTGTACTAGAATCATCTCATATTCACTATAATTAGAAGTATCATACATTGTGATTTGCCCAAGACATTCCTAGTTTGCATTTGTTGTCAAGTACAATTATGGATAATCCCCAGCACATTCTTGAAGTCACCCATGCTCTATAGCCATACATAAAATATATGGTTACCCCAGTTGTAACTAATAGTCAGTAATTTACCTGACACTTGTGAAATGTTCTCTGATTATATTTTGTAAAGCACAACTCTTAAAAGATGCTCTAGGAAAAATGCCCTACTAGACGAATAAATGTGGGTAATAATTTGTAAAGTTGTAATTCATATGAGTGTGTTAAAATCTCGGTGCCACAGAACAAAGCTTATCTTAACTTTGCCATCACTCAGTATCTCCCAAGCTTATTTAGCCATAAAACATTTTTTTTTAAACTTTGAATCTATGATACTACCGAGCGGATCACTGACGAGATCACTACTGGAAGCAGCGACCCTTCCAAACGGCTCAAGTGTCAAGAGGTCCACAGCACAGCAGCTTGTGTGCTGAGAGGCGCTGGCTCAGTCCAGGAAACAACCGGGCCTTGGTCTGTTCTGGCTCCTGGTTTACCTCTGAGTGCAATTCACATCAGCCACTGTGACCCGCACGGCCATTCTGGCCTTTGGTTAAGCGAAGTCATTTGGATCTAAACGTTCTCTTTAATGGCTTCTAATTTTACTCTCAAAATTTCTTGATCATAAAAAGAAATACTCAATTTTAGCACCAAACTGGGAATTTCATCAGCAAATCATTCGATCTACAGTCATTAAGATGATTTCAGAGTCTCTTCCATCTGGCCAGTTTTCTTGCTCTCAGCCCTGTCAGGACCACACCATACAGTGCTTTTCAATTTAGGAAGCAGGAGTCAGCTGCTTCCCTACTTAGTGTATATTCAGATCACACACTCTTGGTTCTGCCTCTTACACTGTGTGCGTGCATATCTGTGCTTTCTCTGCTAGAGAGAGGTCCTTTAAGGGTGAACCTCCTACTACAGACATACACACACACTCTGCATGTCACGGCCTGAGTGAGCATGCTTCCACTCACCCAACCTCAATGTGTCTTAAACGGTGGTGCCTGCGAGCAGATTGGGTGACTTCCTCTTGGGAAATGAGTGGGTCTCCCCAATAAATTGGTACCCTTCTAACGGTGGCCTCCAACAGACGCCTGGTGCTTCCGGCTTCTCTGCCACATGAGGACACAGCCTTCATTTCTTTGGTCTTGGTGCCTATTCCACCATCTGAGAACACAGCACTTTTTCTCTCTGGAAGATGCAGTGACAAGCTGTCCTATCTGGTGTCCTCCCCATCAGCGAATCTGCTGGCACTTTGAAAATGGGCTTCTTGTCCTTTAGAGCTATAAGAAATTTCTACTGTTTATAAATTACTGAATGTGTTATTTCACTCTAGAGGCAGGAAAGGACTAAGACAAGATAGTTTTGATAAACTATTTTGAGCCCAGTGCTTTGTTAACAGAAGAGAAGGGATGAGGAAAAGGGATGGGGAGATAACTCAGAAGAATAAGTGCTTGCCTGGCAAGCACAAGGTCCTGAGTTCAATCTCTGGTACCACAAAAAAAAAAAAAAAAAGGAGAGAGAGAGAATGAGGGAAAGGGAAAAAGGGGGAGAGAAGAAGAGGAGGGGGAGAGAGGGAAGAGAGAGAGGGAGAGAGAGAGATAAAGGAAGAGGAAGAGGAAGATTTGATCAGCACAATTAATAACATGGCTTCCTGTTTATACTAAAAAGACTAACTTGCCATTTGGTCAAAATACTTCTTATGTTTCATACTGTCACAGTAATATGCTTTCAACTGTTCATCAGCAAAGATCCTATGAAACATGTAAATGAGTAAAGTATAAACATCTACTGGGTTTTCATAAAGAAACCCTGCTTCAGTTCATTTCTGCCTTCCATGAGATTTTGCAATCTCCTAACAGACTGAGCGAGTGACTAATTATGGAACAGACTATGTGGAGTGTTCTTTTTTTTTTTTTTTTTGAGACAGGGTCTCATTATGCAGTTGAGGCTGGCCTTGAGCTCACTTTTGTAGCCCAGGCTGGTCTCGAACTCACACTGATCCTCCTGCCTCAGCCTCCCAAGTGCTGGGATTACAGGCGTGCGCCACCACGCCCGGCTTGGAGTGTTCTTGATTGTCAGAAAGAAGCAAGTTTCCATATAATTTTTAAACTTTGAAATAAGGGCCTAGTTTGGTATATAAATATACAGACCTTCATTTAAATAATATAATATCAAATTCCCTGGTTTGGAGAACATGCAGTAGTACACTATGTTACTATTAGTGCTTTAATTCTCAGTACTAATTATCCAATGAAGTAAAACAAGTTACTCCATTTATGATGAAGAGTGCATCTCTAAAATGCAAATTTACAAAAACAGAAGACTTGAGTTCTTGTCATCTCCAATTATTTGCCTTCAAAAATTGTGGAAATCATTTCAAATATATACTTAAGTTTTTGTACACTTCTGGTTAGACTGACAGAGAAATGCCCTGAGTAAATATTGATGATAGCGTTACATGGAATCAAATACATATTTTTTTTTTCAAGAAAACAGAAAACAAGAAATCTTACCACTGCTTTAAAATAATGTCTGTCTGGCAACTTCAAATAGAGATTTCTCAAATTCTTTTAAAATATGCTGTGCCCAGCACTTGAGAGGCTGAGGCAGGAGAACCCCTGAGAGTTTGAGACCAGCCTGGGTTACAAAAGTGGGCTCAAGGCCGACTTGAACTGCATAGTGAGACCCTGTCTCAAAAAGGCAAATAAAAAATAAAACATGCTGTGCAGGGCTGGCCAAATAGCTCAGCACATTAAATCACCTGCAAGCAAGCACAGGGGCTAGGGGTTCAATCCCCAGGCCTACTGTGCCGGGCCCACCTCTGGGACCTGCTGAGATGCCAATTGAGACTGGGTGTGGTGGCATGCACCTGTAATCCCAGCCCTTGGGAGGCTGTAAACAGGTGAATCACTATGAGTCCAACCTAGTAGGGAGACCCTGAGTACCCTGTAGACCCTTCCCTAAAATACAAATAAAATAAAATAAAATACGCTATGCAGCAACAGAAAAAATAATTATGTGAGGACAAAAGTCTAGTACTAGGAGTCATTTCAACTTAATGTAAGTATGTTGGAATTGCAAACCAATGGAGCCTAGCCAAATGGATAAAACAAGGAGAGACTTTCTTCTCTCCCCAGCGTCATTTCCCAGGCCTCATATGTAAGGCCTAAACCACGTAAATCTGAGAGCAGCTGCTATTGTTCTGCCTGAGTCTACCTTGGTTTTTCCTGGCCTTCTCTGCACTGGTTCCTCCAGTGAGGACGGTTCCTCTCCTCCAAAGTCCATTTGGTGACTTAAAGCACCATAAAATCAAATGTGCAGAAAAGCAGGTGGAAGGCTGGAATTGGTGTTTTTCCATCTAGAAAATTAGTTGGCTCAGATTCATCCCTCAACAAAGACTCTGTGTAGCAGGAGCCAGGGCCACACTCCTCGCTTCACCCTTCTCCTTCATACTGCTTTGCCCAGCTGTATCCTGCTGACATCCTGAGTGCAGAGGAACTCGGAAACTTCTCCCTGGAGCTTGTTACCCTCCCAGCATGCCCTCAGCCCACAAAAGCCCACTTGCCCTGGTACTAATCCTACACGTGGACACAGTGTCTGGTTCCTCCTCTTCAACACCCAAGCCTGCCCATTCTTCCTCTCTGTTTTTTGTGGAAGGCATCACTGCTCCAATGAGCTTATAGCTATTGCCCGCCTCTCCCTTAGGTGAGTACTAATATAATGCCTAACTGAAAGTGCCAGTTTGCCTGTACCCAGACAGTTGGCCCAACACTCTTGTAGGTGTGTCTCTGACAGTGCTTTCTGGGTGATATTAACATTTAACTCAGCAGCCAAGTAGAGCAGATTGCCTTCTGCAATGCAGTGGGGCTCACGCCATAAGTTGAAGACCTAAGTAGAACAGAAAGGCTGCCTCTCAGAGTAAGATAAAATGCCAACCGGAGTGCCTCAGCCAGGACACTGGTCTCCTAGCCTGTATCATCAGTTCTCATGCTTATCAGGCCTTCAGATTCTGATTGGAGCTTACACCAAGAACTCTCCTGGGCATCCAGCGTGTTGGCTACAGATATTGAAGCTTGCCAGCCACCATCATCACATGGGCCAGCTCCTTTCCTAAACATGTCTTATGGGGAGCCGAGGCACGTGTTCCCTCAGCCCTGCTGCCCTGTACCAGCCTGATTAGCACAAGCTGCCTCCTCATCATCACAGCGCCTCTACCGCCACTCTCTATTCCACTTTCTACAGAGCGAGCAGCCTGATCTCAGAGGACACAGCTGATCCCAGCACCACCCTGCCTCCTATCCTTTATAGGCTTTGCATTCATCACTGCCCAAATCTTCCACAAAGGCGGCACGGTCTGCACAGCTGGCACCTTGTGTATGGCTTTAACTACTTTAGGCCTCAATTGTCCAAATGCTCCAGGCTCTTTCCTGTCTCAGAAGCTTTGCGTATTCTGGTTTCTATGCCGGAAACAGTTTTTCTTCTATCCAGGATGACATTAACTCAGATTATCCTTTATTGCTTCCACTGGGGGAAATTTCCACAATGTACCAAATCCACAATTTCAGGACAAAGTTTCTGTCGTACATCACATCCTGCATTTTTCTTCTGGCTACATGTTATTAAAGGTCACTTGTGTAATGATTTCCTTGATGTCTGTTTCCATGGCCAGGCTGCCCTCCCATTCCTATTGTTAAGGCATTTCCACCACTCAGGACTGCACAAAGAAAATCTCCCAATAACATTAGCAGAATACCATGCTTGCAACACGGAACAACACAGGTACATATAAAAGAATAGGCCATCTCAGTGATTTTTCTTAAAAATCAAAAGGAAATAAAGTGCCAGATTATGCTCCCAACTGCATGTCTTTCTTAATATGCTATTTAATTACCGTATTTAAATGTAGTTTTTGAAAGTATAATATTTTATTTTAATAACCTGAATTTAATACATAAAATGTGTGCTCTTTGATAATTAGGTTATAATATAAGAACACTTTAATTTCTTAATGTGGTACCTAGGGCCCCAGTAGGATGTACCAGTGGAATTAGAAAGAGAAGAGATGTGATGTCTTAGGTACTTTTCTCATTCATCAGATGAAATATCCAATAGCCAAAGGCATTTCTTGTTTTTGCTTTTGTATTTTAGAGAAGGGTCTCCAGGGTGCTCAGGGTCTCATTACTAGATCAGACTTATAGTGATCCACCTGTTTACAGCCTCCCAAGAGCTGGGATTACAGGTGTGTGCCACCACCCCAAGACTCAATTTCTGTCTCTTCTTGCCCCAGGGTTGGGGCTGGCACAGCAGGCCTGGGGATTGAACCCCCAGCCTCTGAGCCTGCTTGCAAGCCCTTTAATCCATGAGCTATTTGGCAGACCCTGAAACAGGCAGACATAAGGAGCAAAGGTGTACCATGGATCACAGTTTGCGGAGGTTTCAGTCCACAATCAAATATCTCCAGGCAGAACAGCATGGCAGAGGGAAAGGGTACAGAAGAAGCAATCTATAGTAAAGCAGGCAGAATGCAGCAGGCCTGCTTTTTCCTTTTATTCCATCCGGGTGACAAGTCTTTCTGATGATGTCACTTACGCCCAAGGTTGGCCTTCTATCTTCAGTAAAGCCATTTGACTTCTTCCAGAGCTATGCTGATTTCAATCAGTAGACTAATTTAGTATCATCTACCCTTAAACACAGGATTACACCACCATCCAGCGAGCTCTGGAAAGCCCTGCCTATGAGCACATGACCCTTATCCTGTATATCTAGATACAAGCCAGGACAGTAAGAAGAACGTGAGTAAAACCAGTCAGGTAGCATCCAGGGACTACAGAAGAGAATCGGCCACTCCAAGAGCAGACTGGCAAGATTTGGAGAAGGCTATGCATTGTCATGCAGCTTAGGGACACAAATTTGTGAAATAAGATCTTTAACACAGCTGTGGTTGCACTAAGAGTCCTGGAAAGTTTTAGGTTCCCCATGGAAAATATCTATAGCATCACGGTGAAATAATTTCATATTTTTTTACTTCAGAATGACCGCAATGATTCTACTATTTTCATTGTGAAATACAAATTACGTAGACATTTGTCTGAAGCTAAGCTCTTTTTCATACTAGCCTCCATGTACACCATATTTTCAAGCTTTACTAAGTCTCAGAGGTGATGAAAAATGCTAACCCTTTGAGCACTCCCTGCAGAATTTGATTCAGCAGGCCTGCAGCGGAGCCCGAGCCCCAGCATTTCGGCCAGCACACAGTGATTCTGACACAGGTGCCCTGAGACCACAGTGTGGGAAATCCTAAAAGGGAACTTGTGAATAGGAGTGTGGGAACTACTTTAAAACTGCTGATGAGCAATGAGAGTATCAAACAATGAACTCAACTTCATGAAAATGCAGAAGCTCTGACAATTGTCTCCTTCAGCTTTCTCATCCTGGGGCGAAATGCCTCACATTTCTGACTTAGAGGAGTACAGGTTTGTCTTGGTTCACAGCCTTAGTCTATGTTTGCTGGCAGCGGGGCAAAACAAAAATTGCAGAAGGGTCTGGCAAGGAAAGCTGCTCAAGCCTAGGCAGAATACTTTTCTATATTTCCAACTTTTTATGTTGAGATACACATTTTTAAGACCAAAGACAGAATTTCAAAAATAATTAGTGTTTGCTACCTTGTTTTTAGTATATGGTCTTCTAACACCGAAAAATAAAGCACAGAAGGTATTCAAAGAAAATAAACTAAAATGATAGAAGTGCTGGCAACAGCCTTTGGCAGAGAGAGAGCTTTTATCTTCCTTTTGCTTTTTTAGCCCTTTTAAAAAAAAAAAAAAATGGGGGCACATTAACTTATTTGTAAAATACAGTAAGTATATTTTCTGTCCAAATAGATATCCTCTCTTCTCAAATCATTTCATAAAGTACCTGACAATTTTGACAGAAGTCACCACTGCAAATTCTGCTCAGCCACTGAAAATAAGCCAAGGCCAGGCTGGGAGGCTGTGCGATTGTTTTGGCTTCCATGTGCCTCCAGCCCTCTCCTTCTGCTACCTCCACCCCCGGCACTGGCTCTGGTTCCCCCACCTCAGCCCTCTCCACCTTTTCCACATAGTGCTTTCTTTCAGATCTCTTGTCCCTTTCAAAGACATTAAGTACTTTTTCATTCTTATCTTGAAATCATTCACATTGAAGCATTCATGCTCCAAGAATCCCATATGCCCAGAGAAAGCCCAGTGCCCTGACCCCTTCACTTCCATTGTTCTTGCTTCCTAAAAATAATGAGCCCAGAACATTAGCCCTCTCCACCCCAGCACTCCCCTCCTAGCCAGCACTATTGGCTTTGAACTCGGGGCCTAATGCCTCTTCATCCTGTGTCTCGGGTTCAGTATATAAGCTGACCGGGGTCACACATTGCATCCTGAAGCCCGATGACCCTACGGTTTTCCCTGAACCCTTTCTGTACTTCCTCCTCCTCTTTCTTTCCTAAAACACTTTCTACTCTGTTCCTTGGAACTTATAGTCCATTCATTAGCACAAACCACTAAGTCTCCACCTCCTTATAAATACAGCACAGATGTTACTTAAACTCTCATGCTGTTCAAAATCATACTATAAAAACAATTACATATTTTTTTAAAAGGCTACCGGACCACAGTATTCAAAAATCTTATTCATGACACACATACTTTTTAAAACAGATCTAGAGCCAGTAAGATAGCTCAGCAAACTAAGCACTTGCTTAGGCAAGCTCAGAGACCTGGGTTTGATTCCCTCTACCACATGGAGTGCTGGCCCCAGCCCCAGGGCACACTGAGCCAGCCACCAAGTCCAGGCATGGTGGCACAAACCTATAATCCCAGCACTGGGGAGGCTGAAACAAGAGGATCACTACAAGTCTGAGCTGTGGAATAAGACTGTACCAAATACATAAATTAAAAAAAAATAAATTAAATAAAATAAAAAGACCTAACCCAATGAAAAAGAGCAGCGCAATTTCACACTTGTTAAATTAAGAAGTATATTACAAGATATATAGCACTTTACCTTGAAAAAGACTTCAGTTGTACCTATAGAGTAGAACCCAAGAAAATTCAACCATAACTCATTACTACAGTAACCAAAAAAAAAAAAAGATCAAGTAACTGAGAATGATGAGCATTTTTTAAAAGACAAAATCCCACCACATAGTTCAAGTTAGCCTTGAACTCACCATATATCCCAGGCAGGCAGCATACTCATAGCAATCCTCCTGCTTCATCCTCTGGAGTACTAGGATTACAGATGTGTGCCACATGTCTGGCTAAGTAGCACATAAGCCAAGATCAAAGAAGAAGTCCCAATGGAAATTGGAACATATTTTAAACAAAATAATAATTTAAAATAAGATATATCAAAATTTCTGAAATACAAGTAGAGCTATATCCTAAATGCACATGCAGTCATATAGGTCATCACAAAATTGTGGGCAACAACAGATCACATGGATGTTGGGGTTCCCAGAAGACAGTGCAACTGCTCTAGTTAAAGTACATTCTGAGATGTCCATACAAAGACAGAATCACTTAATGATGCTCTTTTTCAGAATTGTTTCCAACCTAGGCAACACAGAACTGAATTAGAAACAAAATGATCAAAGGCAGTGAGGTAAGCTTTCTCTTCAAGAAACTAGAATCACAATAGCAAAGTAAATGCTCAGAAACTAAAAGGGAAAACTAAAAACTGAAGGAGAAGTTCATGAAATAGAAAAATGTCAAAAGAGAAAAATCAACTCAGCCAAAAATTCTTTGAAATGTTAGTAAAATCAATAAACTTCAGAAATATAAGAAACAGAAAAAATATAACTAATATCAGCAATGAATTGGATCATTTGATATTTAAGAAATAAAAGGAACAATATTAAGAGCATTTTGTCAATCTATTTAAGAAACTCGGGAGGCTGGAAGGAGAGCTCTGTGACATTAGGGGCTGCCTGGCAAGAACAGGGTGCTGAGTTTGATCCCTGGTACAAAAAGAAAGAAATGAAGAAAGAAAGAAAGAAAGAAAGAGAAAGAAAGCCCCTAGAAATGGACAAATTTCTTTAAAAACACAACTTTGTAAAAGTGACACAAAAATAAATGAAAATTCTTGAGAATAGAAAGCTTTTAAAGAATTTGAATACTCAAGTTAAAAAAAATTCCAGGCCTGGAAATTTCACTACTGAATTTTCCTAAACTTTTAAGGAAGAAGTGATTTCTTTTTTTTATTATTTAATATTTTTATTATTTAAACTTAACAATGGTTATATTACATATTTTCATCATCAGATCAATTTAGATTAATAGATATAGGTATATATCTATGTATTGAAGAAGTGATTTCAATAAAAAAATAAACTCTTTGTATAAAATAAAAACAGACCATTTCCTAACTCAGTTTATGCACCTGAAAACTCACTGAGAAAAGGGCAAACTAATAATCCTCATAAACATGAACACAAAAATCCTTACTAAAATATTAGGAAAACTAGTATCACCATAAAAATGATGATGTTTCAATAGAAAGCAAGATTAAAAGCATGCAAAATTGACTTCATGTTGAAAAACCAAAAAATGTATACTGTAATTTCCGTGTCTCTTCTCCAAACATTATGTGTGAGAAACATAATGCCCAATGCAATAGATGTGACCCTTAGAGATCTGCTTAGACCTCAGGGGTTCCACCATCAGCAATGTGTTAGCATTGTTGTTAAATGGGCTTAGAGGAGCAGTTTTGTAGAAAGGCTCACATTAGACATCAGCACCTTGATCTTGGACAGATTCCTGGCCTACATAACTGTGAGAATAAATTTCTGTTCTTTATTAGTACCTAGTTTGTAATATTTTGTTATAGCACCCAAATCATACAATTGATCCAGGAGACAAAGATCTTGGTAAAAATCAATACTGGATCATAGATAAAATCTACCTACAAACTAATGGTCAGAAGACACTTTCTCAATTGGATGAAATACATTTATAGGGGCTGGGGAGATAGCTCCATGGCACAAGTGCCTGCCTGGCAAGTGCAAGGTCGTGAGTTCGAACCCTGGTCCCGCCAAAAACAAACAAACAAACAAAAAAACACACATTTATTAAAAAAAAAAAAAAAATATTCTAACATTTTTTAATGATGGACTATAGAATGCTCCTAAGTCACAGTAATGATGTCTACTCTTAACATGTCTGTTCAGAACTGGGCTGGTAGCTGTGGATTTTGCAGTGAGACACTGAAGAAAAAAGAGCTTTAAAATTGATAATAGCTTTTTCGGGCCCTCCTTTCCAGGATGATGAAAAAAAGAGGGAACAGCGGTCGTGCCAAAAAGGGCCGCAGTCATGTGCAACCTATTCGCTGCACGAACTGCGCCCTGTGCGTACCCAAGGATAAGGCCATTAAGAAGTTTGTCATTCGGAACATAGTGGAGGCCGCCGCCGTCAGGGACATTTCCGAAGCGAGTGTCTTCGACGGTTACGTGCTTCCCAAGCTGTATGTGAAGCTGCATTACTGTGTCAGTTGTGCCATTCACAGCAAAGTGGTCAGAAATCGATCTCGTGAAGCCCGCAAGGACCGAACGCCTCCACCCCGATTTAGACCTGCTGGTGCTGCCCCACGACCTCCAGCAAAGCCTATGTAAGGAGCTGGGTCCGAATGGACTGAAGAAAACTGTGAGAAAAATAATAAATTGAATGCTATACTTTAAAAAAAATAAAAATAAAAATAAAATTGATAATAATTGCAAAGAAAGCAAAAGTGTAACTTGCTTTTGTATTCAGGAATCAAAAGGAATCAAGAAATTGCTAGAACTAATTGACTCTAACATGATTACAGGATACAAGATCAACATACAAAAATCAATTGTACTTCCACCTACCAGCAACAAGCAATGACGAATTAAATTTGAGAAAGCTACTATTTATGGTGGAATTAAATGACACTGAACAGCTTTGAATAAATTTAATGAAAACTGTGTGGAGTTCTCCAAACACTGTAGAGTGTTGAAATAGAACAGACACAAAAAGAAAGTTTATAGGACTTCTATTTAGATTATACAAAAAACTTAAAATAATCAGGCAATCAGGCCCCCCGAAACATAAAGACCCAATCCAGGGCAACCCACTTGAGTCCCCCTTCTGTCCCTCTTTTGAACAGAAGCTTCTCTCTCTCTCTCTCTCTCTCTCTCTATATATATATATATATATATATATATATATATATATATATATTCCAAAATGGATTATGTTGTATAATAATATAATATATAATCAAAAAATGGACATCTGAGATGAACACATACTTGGCAGAAGAAGAAATACAAATGAAAAATAAATACGTGAAAAAGTATTTCACAGCACTGGTCATTTGCGAAATGCAAATTAAAACAACAGTGAGATACCATCCCACTCCAGAAAAAATGGCTATCATAAAAAACATCAACTAATAACAAATGCTGGATAGGCTATGGGGGGAAAGGAACACTTCTTCACTGTTGGTGGGAATGTAGACTGGTTTATTGAAAGCAAGCATTATGATTTAATTTTTTATTCAATCTTGCAAAACTATATATGTTAATATGAGCAACAGATTTGATGACAACCGCTATGGAAATCAGTGTGTAGATTTCTCAAAAAGCTACGACTGGAAATCCCATTTAATCCAGCTATAAGTGTATCCACCCATACACTTTTAGATATTTTCCCAAAACAACTGAAGACATTATACCATAGTGATAAATGTGCATTCATGTTTATAGCAGCATAATTTGTCATAGCCAAATCTTGGAAACAACCAAAATGCTCATCACCTGAGCAATGAGTAAAAAGGATGTGGTATCTTTATACAATGGAGTATTACTCAGCTACAAAGAAAGACAAACTTGAGGCCTTTGTAGGCAAGTGAATGCAACTAGAGGCTATGCTTATAAGTAAAATAAGCCAGACCCACATATGTAAATATCACATTGTTTCCCTAGTGTCAGAACCTGAAAGAATAAATAAAACCTGAAAGGCACAATAAATATGGTAAGACAGAAAGAAATTGCACACTAGGATTAAACAATGAAGATGAGGGAAAGGAGAAAATACAGGAAAAAAGGAAAAGGAAAAAATCATGCAAGTATATATACAAGATAGCTGAGATGATTGTACTAATAATTTCCATCAGTTGTTTTGAAAATAGTAGTTGGCATTCAAAATTTTTATTTTGACTAACTCTTTACACTGATACCTTCAATCTAAGCAACTACATCCAGGACAGCAATGTGTAATACAAAGCTCATGGTTGAATATCTCTCATCTTAGTCTTCTAAATATGTGCCATTACTACTGTCTTATCTATTATTATTATACTCTCTTTAAAATAAATTGACCAAAAATAATTAAGGTTTTTGAAAGCAAGCATTATTAAATTCTTTGTTCAATCTTGCAACAGATTCAATTATATATCTATATATATTATATAATATTATATATTAACATTATATATGTTAAGCTGAGCAACAGATCTGATGATAAAAATAGGTAATATAACAACCATTGTTAATTTGCTATTCTTGATTTGAAAATCTGTAGCATATGTATTGTTCTATGTCATCCTCTTTCTGTCGTTGTATCTGTTATTTATTTTTGCTTTTCTTTATAATCTTCAAAATAAAATAAAATATAAAATAAAGGAGGAGAGTTGTATATTTTTCATGGAATAGAAACCTGAGTATTAAAATTAAGATTCAGTTTCTTCCTACATTAATCTTTGGATTCTATATAGGCCCAGGAGATGAGAGGGAGAGTCTTTGTTGGCTTTCTATTACTATGATATGCATCTGAGATTATTAACTTAAGGAAAAGGGTTTTACTTTGGCTTACCAATTTGAAGGCTCTGGACCATTATATATTGGCTCCATTTTTTGAGGCCTTTAGTGAAGCAGCACACCATAGTGGCAGCATGTGACAGGAAAACTCACCGAATGGTGCAGGCATGTTGGTGCATGCCTGTCATCTCAGCATGCTGGTAAGTTGAGGCAGGAGGATCACAAACCCCAACCCAGACTGGGCACATTGGTAACTTAGTGAAATCCTGTCTTAAACATCAAAGATAGCTGGGGATGTAGCTAATTATGAAGGCTATGCATTCAATATTCAGTATCATCTACTAGTCAGCCTTCTCACTGTGGAGACCAAATATTCGGTAACTTACAGGATGACATGGCTTATCAGGCTCATGGTTTCAGAGGTTTTGGTTCATGGTAAGCAAGTTCCAAAGTAGAAACATACTAGCAGAAGAGCATGTGGCTGCCAACCTGCTCGCAGTATTTCTTGACAGCTGGAAAATAGAACACAGGAAGGGCACAGGTGGCAGATACATGCCGCAAAGGCCTGCCCCAGTGGCACACCCCCAATGGGGACCACTACTGCAGCACACCCAGTACCCCTTGAGCTAGCTACCTCTCCAGGAACTGATGATTTCTGTTCTTCTCGAGTTAAGATTAACTGGTGCAGCTAAGGCGTAAGAAAGAATAAGGAGGACGCCAAAGCCCCAAACTTCTGCAAGTTTGGGTTGAATGGCTTGATAAAGACCGCCTATGAGGCTCCTCCTCTTAAAAATTCTTCTAGCTTCTGACATGCGACATTCCATTCTGGGGATCAAGCCTTTAGCACACAGGTTTGGGGAATGCTTAAGATGCAACTTGCAGCAAGGAGAGAGCGGAATTTTACAGTCTCTTTCTGATAGAATTTGCTATTTATGATAAAATTAAATACAGAGTTATGTTATTACTCAGAAATTATTTTCTCCTACCCAATAGTAGTGAGTAAATGTGTCCACAAAAAGGCTCATCCCGAAATACTACTATATACTTCATTCATTATGGGTCAAAAATGGAAACAAGTAAATTGTTCAGTAACAAAATGATACACAATCCAGTCAGGATATATTCATCAGAGGAACACTGCTAAGTAACTTAAAAATGAATATATATTTTAAAAAAGAACAGGGCTGGGTAGATAGCACAGTGGCATAAATCAAGTGGCAAGTACAAGGTCCTTGGTTCAATTTCTGATACAAAAAAAATAAAGAACAATAACTGATTATATTAGTTACTTTTCTCTTATTGCTAAGACAAAATACCTAACCCTCAGAGTTTAAGGGAAAAAGGTTTATTTAGGCCACATTTTATAGAGATTTCAGTCCAGAACTGGCTAGTTTCAAGACAAGGTAGATTGGCAGAAAGATAACCCAAAAGAGAAATAGTTCATGATAGAAAACTGCAAAAGCAAGCCAATGAAGAGAGAAGCAAGCCTCTTTCTGTCCCTTTTATGTTATTCAGATGCTGAGATTAAGACAGGCCAATCCGGTCAGTGGACTGATTCTCAGCAATAGCACAGACTCAATCCTGGACCACTTAATACCAGTTCCTTAGTCCTAGCACTGAACTATGAATCAATCACAAATTCTAGATTCAGCCATCTCCAAAGGTATGTGAGACTTTATGGGCATACCTAGACACAAACCATAACAGTGACACTTGTCACAATATGAATGAATCTCAAAAACATTATGGTAATAAAAATACTGGACCTAAAAATCATATGAAAAGGCTTCTTTTATATGAAGTTCAAGAATAAGCAATACCACTGATCACAGGTACCAAAAAAAAAAAAGAATTAGCTCTAGTGTTCAAAGAAACATAGGGCAACTACAACCTACAATAATTCATTATACACTGTAAAATGCTTAAAAATCCCAAAGTTGTCTAACATATAAAAATGATAAATGTTTGAGGAGATGCATTGGTTGGATCATGATCCATCATATCAACAGATTGAATTACCATAAGGTGCCCCATAAATATGTACAACTATTGTGCATCAATTTAAAATTTGTTTAAATATGAGCAACACAAATTGAGGCTATTAAAATAGTAGTCACATCTGAGGGTGAGCATTGACTAAATATAGATAGGCATGAGAAAATGTTCTGCAATATTGGCACCTTTTTTCTACCTCGACCCAAATGAGGATTAAGTGTATTCCTCCTGTTGAATGTAAAATTATATAAGGGCATGGATTTGTTTGGTTCACTGCTAGAACCTACTACTGAGAATATTAGCATATAATAGACAGTCAGAAGCATTTGTTAAAGGAATGAATGGTATTTATGTTTATGCCTTACAGCTCTCAGTATGGAATTAAAAGTTTTCTTCTCAATTACAGGACCAGCAATGTGGTCAACCAGTGAAAGAGAACAGACTTTCAAATAACACTGGTCCTGAAAAGAGGTCTCCTTTTTTCCTTTAGGCACTTGTTCCCTCCATAGAGTGAGGCTCTGGGGATGACAAAGCAACCATTAGCTCACTTCTAATTTCCTATTTTTCTCTTTCTTGACATTTTGTCATCAAAACAGCACACTGAGCCTTATAACAGAGTCATACAGTCTACAGTCATACCACCCTGAATGCACCTGATCTGGTCTGACCTCGGAAGCTAAGCAGGGTCAGGCCTGGTTATCACTTGGATGGGAAATAGAGGTGTACACAGTATTGTCAAGACCAAGAGAATGTCATTTGTTTTATATTTTATCATTTTTATCTCACTCACTAAATGCCAAAACTATTTTAAATAATAGCCACATATGGAAACAAATCATAATACTGATCAGAAAGAAAAGCACTGAAAATTAATTTTAATTATTTCTTTATGGCCATGCTAGAAAAGTATTTCAATATAAACTAAAATACATCTTAGGAGTAACAAATTGATTACTCTTATTGGATTTATATTTTTATGTTAAAAACAGAAAAACTGGGGTCAGCCAAATAGCTCAGCAGACTAAAGCAGCTGCTAGGGAGACACAGCGACCAGGTTCAATCCCTGGTGTGCAGTGCCAGCCCTGCCCCTGGGGTGTGCTGAGAGGGCAACTGAGACTGGGTGTAGTGGCACACATTTGTAATCCCAGGTCTTTGGGAGGCGGAACACAGGTGGATCACTATGAGTTCCATCTACGAAGTGAGAACCTGTAGACCCTTGTAGACCCTTACTAAAAACTACAAAAAAAGAAAGTAAAAAAAAAAAAAACAAAAAAAAAAAAACAACTTGTATATATACTCTTCAATTTCAATAAAGAAAAATATTTTTTAAGAATTTTATTTTATTTTCTTGTTTCAGAACTTTTGTTTGTTTATTTATTTATTTTTATGGTCGGCTCAGCCTGCCCTAAGGGCAGGGCTGGCGCAGCATGTGGTGCCGGGGATCAAACCACGGTCTCTGCAGCTGCCTAAGCTTTCCTAAGCAGGCGCCTTAGACCACTGAGCCATCCTGCCAGGCCCCAGAAAAATATTATTTTCAAAAATATAATTTCATCAAAATTGTTCTTTATGTACTTTAAGGCAATAGACAGGCATGCTGTCCATCTAATCTAGGTGTGCTCAAAGTTGATCAAAACTCATTTTATTCATTTCCATTTCACTCTAAGTAACAGACACACAAATCATTGGGGAAAGCATTAAGACAAAAACATTTTTGGCAGACATTTAAAAATTCCCTTTCACAATAAATTCCAGAAATCACAATATTGATCACTTTTTTTTTCACAACTGACCCAGCAAGTTGATCTCAAATGTGTCACTGCCACGAGATTTTAATCAAAATTACAAGCAGTGATACAGAGTGAGGCAGTTCCTCTTGCTTCTTTGCCTTCTCAATCACTGTATCATTATTTTAAACCCACTGTTTATTTTTTAACCTGGTATTCAAACAAAGGAATGTGTAGTATTATTTTCAGGCCTAAAGTATTCCTGAAGTGAGTTCCAACAAGTCTGAACAAGAACAAATTCGCTCTCAACAGAAACTCACAGGAACTGGGAATGTAGCTCAGTGATACAGAGCTTGCTAACATGTAGCAGATCCTGAGTTCATTTCTAGTAATGAACAAATGTCTGAGCTCATTATATTTTTTAAAAAATATTTTGTTTGAAGCATACATCTATAGCCTTAAAACTCAAAAACCAATCATACTAATTATTTAGGCCTTAAACCAGCAAAAAGATTTTTTAGAGGCAAGGGATACTTTATGAATGACTTTGTTTCTCATGGCTGCTCCATGGTAATAAGAAGCCAACGTCTTCCAGGAAATTAGACTTTTATTTAACATTACTGTACAGACAAAAACAGAGTTGGTCATTCCACTGTCCTGCCTTTAAAAAGCTACTAGATGTCAGAGAAAATTTCCATTTTGCCCTTCTCTCTGTTGACACCCTGCAAATCCACACTGGCATGTAGATAGAAAAACTAAAGCTGTTCGGTGCAACATTTTAGCCCTCAGAATACTTCAGGCAGTGAACCAGCATTATGCTGGGAAGAACATGGGATCATAAAGATGAACTGGTAGTATTTTCAGCTGTGGGTGAAGACACAGGGGAAGTATTCGAGGAACTCTGAACCATTGCCATGCAGAGCATGTCTCCCTTTTCAAACAGAAAAGAGAGAGGAAATGATGATTTTGATGCTGATTACAGACACAGAAGAACTCAGAAAATGAAGAGGAAAACTAGTGTTTGCAAATGGCTTACTGTGCCAGTAATAACAACCATAGTCATTCATGTGAACTAACAGCCATTTTCCCTAGTAACTGTGCAGCCTATTCACAATAATCTGCACCATCATGTAGGTGTCAGATGAACTCAGTTTAATTGGACCGTATGTCCTTTGTCACCACCCTTTGCAGCTCATGGAGCCCAACCAAGCCTATCTGCCCATAGGGCTGGATCATTTTAGGGAGCACTAGTACCATGACTCTTTCACCCAATAAAATCTGAAGGCTTAGAAGCTTTGGGCTTTCCACAGTCAGGATGTTAATCACCATTAGCTTTCCTTTATGAGGTTCTCTATAGACTGTCCACTGGCACTACTGCTGGCCTTCCATCTGCTGGGACTGTAGATAACTTCAAGACACAAAGAAGAACCATCCAGTGTTTAACAATGAATTGTTTGGGGGTGACAATCAATCAAGAAGCCATACATGAAGTGCTATGCCCTCTGCAATGCTTAAAAAGTTATCTACCAACTGTGCTGATTCTGAACTATCACTTGCTCAGTGTTTTGTACGGAGACATGGTTTAAATTTGCCTAAAGACCAAATTTTGAGTATTCCTTCTTATAACCTTTGGCTCATAAAATATGGCTCTGTCCTTGTTTGTTTGTTAAAAAAAAAAAAAAAAAAAGGTACCAAGTCTCAGTAGACAGCTCAAACTTACAGTGATCCTCCTGTTTTCAGCCTCTCCAGTGCTGGGCTTATAGGCATAAACCACCATACCTAGACTCAGTGCCCAGCTCGGCATACCTAGGAGCAGGGCCAGCATGGCAGGTGGTGCCAGGGATCGATCCCCTGTCCCTGCACTTGACTAAGCAGGTGCTTAGTCTGCTGAGCTATCTTTCTGGCCCACAGCTCTGTACTTATGATGGTGTGTTTGCACACCACCTAAGCAATGGTACCTAAGAAAGAAAGAAGAGTTTTCATACAGTATCAATTGAGAGTGCTCTGGGATACCATCCACATCAAGCCTCCTCTGGAGGGAAGGAGGGGGATAGTAGTGTCAGTGAACACAACCCGGAGCCACCATAAAGGCTGTCATTGTGGAAATTGGTCACAGTTCACAATCATAACCTCCGCTCATGCAGATGTGGCTGCCTTGACTCAAATGCTTTTTCAGGATGTTTGTTCTTCTGAAACAAAGATCTGGAAAGGTACAGTCCATTGTGACAATGAGTACATTTTTAAGATGACAATTTTATTTGTTTCCCATTATTATAGCAAATTAACACAAGTGTGTGGATTAATCAGCATGAATTCATTACCTTCAATTTTGTAGGTCAGACAACCAAAATTGGTCCCTATGGCTATGCTCCCCATCAAATCTCTAAGACATAAGCTACTTTCATGCTTTTTCAGCTTTCAGGTGCTGCTTTATTCCTCAGACTTTGGTCCCTACCTTCTTTGACCTCTGCTCCCATTATCATAGCTCCTCAAATTCTCCTGTTTCTTTTTCTTTTCTCTTATAAAGTCCCTATGATTTCACTAGATCCACTCGGACTATGCCAAGAAATCCTCTCTCCTGATGCTGCTATCATTTGACTCATTCATATTCTTAAAAGGCCTACATATTCAAGACTGGTCCACAGGCTGGTACTACTGGAGGTTTGTAGAACCTTTAAAGAGAAGAGCCTGATTACAATCCCAGACTCTAAGTTATCCTGAAAGACCACAATAGTAAAAACAGCATGCTACTGGCACAACAACAAACACTGACTAACAAAACAGAAGAGAAGATGCAGACATAATCCTCAAGCACCTTCACATGATTTTCAACCAAGGGATCAATAACACACTGGAGAAAAGATACAGTGCTGGGAAAACTGGCTACTCACCTACAGAAGATCAAATCTAGACCCTTCTTTCACTTATTGTCATGGTTAAGAGTCTTCCAAGGTGAAAATAGAACACAGGACACAATTCACAGCATTATTTTATACTGAATCACCCACAGAATCATATACAAAGAGTTCAGGAAACCATCCACACACTAAAATCAAAGAATCCAGCTGAGGGCCTGGATTCCACAGTAGTGTACTGTATGAGTACAGCTGAAGACCGAGAGTTCAAAACAATGCTTCCCACGTTGTATCCAAGTCTAGTTGGAGGCCTAGAACCCATGACAATGCCTAATGCAGGCCTTCTTCATGGATCTGCTCTGGGAAAGCCCAAAAGATGGTGATGGAAGCTAGAAAATATGCCAGTGGGATGAAGGAACTGTGATAGTAAGATGAAGGATCTGAACTGGAGCCAAGAAGCAATGCTTAAAGAAAGAACCGGAGCTCCCACAAAAGTACCAAAGCCATTCTCAGCAATAGTGAGATCCCAAACTGTTCTAGTAATGAGGAAAGCTGAGTTCCCATCAGGAAAGCCAACATGCTGAGTTTCTCCATGAGGCTAAGCAGTGCACCATCTTCTGCTCTGGAGCAAGAAAGATGAAGATGAGGACTAGAGCACCCCCAAAATGAACCATAGCCATTTTCAATTGTATCAAAGGTCCTGAGCTCCTCTTCAACAAGAACGACCAAGTTCATCAGGAAAGCCAGCATGACAAGGTCCTCCAGCAGAAAAGTTGAAGAAAGCCAGCAGCTTCCAACAACTCCAACAGCTTCTGCGAACAGCTTCCCTAACAGCCTCTCCTATTGTCCTCCAGTTCTGCCTCTTATGTGGCTGGCAGCAAAACTCAGGTGGGCCTCCAACACCCAGAAACATGATAGTTTAGTTTACCTGAGTGTAACAAGTTTGCCATCAGTTATAAATCCACTGCACCTGCACTAAAATCAAATCAAATGGATCAAAGACTTAGATATCAAATCAGCAACATAAATCAACTGGAAGAAAAATATTGGTGAGACCCTTGGAAACATAGGCATAGGCAAAGATTTACTGAATAGAAAACCCAACTGCATATGAAATGATACCAAAAATAAACAAATGAGAATATAATAAATGTAAAAAGTTTCTGCTCCACTAAGGAAAATACTAACAGACTCAAGAGATAACATAGAATGGGAAAACATTTTCCCAATTACTTCTCCGATAGACAAATAATACCTATGATATAGGAAGAACTCAAAAATTACACCGTCAAAAATAAGAGACCAAGTGAAGAGAATCAAAATGAATAGAAGATGAGGGGCTTGGCACGATGGCTCAGTGGTCTAAAGCGCCTGCTTAGGAAAGCTTGGGCAGCTGCAGGGACCAGCAGTTCAATCCCGGGCACCACATGCTGTGCCAGCCCTGCCCTCGGGGCAGGCTGAGCCGGCCATAAAAATAAACAAATAAGCAAACAAACAAAAGTTCTGAAACAAGGAAAAAATAAAATATTTTTTTAAATGAATAGAAGGTGAAATACAAGTGACCTATAAATACAAGAAAAACTATTCAGTACCTCTGGCCATTACAGTGAAGCAAATTAAAATAGCACTGGACGCAAGCAGGTAAGTGGCCTTGCCTGCAGTGAGTGACCCAAGCAGGCCATTAGCCTTAACCAGTAACAGGATATGAGTATCACTACCTGCCCTATGATCACAGGTATAAGTAGGCAAAGAGCCTTATCTGGTGGCAGGTAAGGGCACAAACCCAACCCTACAACCAACATGTGAAAGGAGACAGCAGTGTGGCTAAGTTCAGCCCTGTCCCCAGCAGTAATCCTACTGCAGACTTGATAGGGATACTCAATATACATCTAGCTGTAACTAGGGAACTAACACAGAACTGGGGATGCCAGAGGATTTTTTTTCTGGTGGGGGCACTTGTTTAGACTCGTACTTTATTTGTTTAGTTTATTTTCTCTGTCTTGTCTCTCTCTTTTCTGAATAGTTTTTCTTGTTTTTCTGATATTTACTTGTGAGTGAAAATTGTCTCTAGTCTTTTGGTTTGCCTCCATATTCTTTTGCTTTCTCCAGTGTTGTTTTTCTCTTGTTCTTTTCCAACTTCCCAAAATTTGAGTGGTCACCTTTAATCCTTTAGTCTTTCTTCCACTATATTTCTCTTCCTTTCTTACTTTGTTTTGTTCTAATCCCTCCTAATTTCCCCTCACTCACGGGATAAAATTAATCTACCAAGGAGAAACTCACTGCCTATGAGATCCTGGCTTATGTTGGATATTGTCATATAACTATAGGTCTTGCTCCTAGGATTAGAGATACCAAATTAGCCCTTACCACAGATTGCCAGATTTTACACTGTGCTTGATAATATTGTTGTGCTGATTGTACTACTTTAGCCAGGATGCTTGTTGTAATCAGTTGTTCACCCTTGTATGACAATACCACATAATCTGGAGTCACAGTCATTCCCATAGTCCAGTACCAGAGGAGCCGAAGAAATAGCAATTCCTCATCCCTAATAATATGGAAAAATATGCATCACGAAGATCTAGAGCCAGTATCTTGGTCTAGATAATGTCTCTATATGCTATTCTTCTGAGATATCTAGACAATATCTCAGAAGAATAGACATTTCCTAGAGAATAACTTGATACCACTGATAAACTATCCAACATAATAATAAAAAAGCTAACAACACTGAAAACAAATTAAAATTTACAAAAATAGAAAATGGCAAGATGCAGCAGCAAAATGCAACCTTGAGCTTCCAGCCCACCTGGGACAAATCCAAGGAAAAACAAAAGAGAGAAGATCAGACATCATCTACTTGAAATCTTTGGGATGATAGCAGTGAGCCAAACAGGAAGAAAGAAAAGAAATAATCTCACAGGTTTAAAAAGATGATGACTATAATAGAGGATTTTCTTGGCAAATCTAGAGGTTACATAGATTTTAAAAACAGAAGAGTTTAGAAAAAATGATGGAAACAATGAATTCCCATAGACTCAAATATCCAGGAGACTAAAACTTCCACTAAACATTTGCAAAACTGTATGAAAGAAAGTGAAGACTGAATATCAGATCTAAGAGATAAGAACTATGTTAGAGATAAAAACAAAAAGAAAGCTCTAATAAAAATAGCAAGGGCCCATAAACAAAAACAACCCAATAATTGCAAGATGATGCAAAGATGAACAACATAGATTGGAGTTGACTGGAGTTTATAAAAGGAAAGAGTCATAACAAAAGACAGAAAATAAACATTCACAGAAGTAATAATGGAAAGCTTTTTAAGCAAAGAAAAAGAACTTGATGTATAAATAAGTGAGGTATACAGAACTCCAACTGGTCATGATCAAAATTAATCTATATTAAGGCATGTAATGATCAAAACTGAGCACAAGAATAGAACATTAAAAGCTATTATAGAAACAAGTCTCCTCTGAAGAAAACATTATCAGAATCACATTAGAGGGGTTGGGGTGATAGCTCCACAGCACAAGTTCCTATCTGGCAAGTACAAGGCTATGAGTTTGAACCCCAGTCCTGTTAAAAAAAAAAATCATAGCAGATGTCTCGACATAAATTCTTAAGTCAAGGAGAACCAAAGTGTTTCAAGTCCTGTAAGGAAAAAACCTTCCAGCCTTGATAGATGTATCATGCAAAATTATCTTTCAGAATTAATGTAGAAATAAAATACTTCCATGACATAGAACAACAGAAGAAATTCATTACAATCAACCCAGTTCTACAAAGGGTTTTGAAAGATATTCATGAAGGAGACAATAAAGACCATAATCCCAAGAGTACCAAGAAACTGGCAGACAGGACAAGCAATGGAGCAAAAGGGAAACACAGGGATCCATCATCAAAAAAATAATATGATCAGGAAAAGCCAGTACATACTAGTAATAACCATCAATGTAAATGGTCTCAATTCACCAATCAAAAGAAATAGACTGGCATAAATGGTCAGGAAGCAAAAGATCCAACAATATGCCTCATTCAAGAAACAGATGTAACTCAAAAGAAATTCATTGACTGAACAACAAAAGATGGGAAAGAATGCTCCATGTGACAGTGACCCAGAAAAAAGCAGGGGTAGCTATTCTATTTGCAGATAATGTGTACTTCAAGGCTGGGGATATGGCTCAGTGGCATAAGTAGCTGCCTGGAAAGCACAAAATCCTGAGTTTGATTCCCATGAACACCGAGAGAGAGAGAGAGAGAGAGAGAGAGAGAGAGAGAGAGAGAGAGAGAGAGAGGGAGAGACCATAAGGAATAATAAAAAATCTATACATGCTAAAGCCAGGTGCACCATACTACATAAAACAAGTAGTAATGGACTTCAAAAATCAAATAGGTGCTAACATAATTGTAATGAGGAATATTCATTCCCCATTGTTACAAATAGATAAATAGATCAGCTAAAAAAAAAACAAAACTGTAATTTAACCAAATCTGTGGGCAAATGGATTTAATTGATGTCTATAGTGTTCTACTTCACAATAGCAGGATATATGTTCTTCTCAGCAGTGTGTTTGATGTTCTGCAAAATACACAGCACACTAGCCCATAGAATATGCTTAAATAAACCCAAAAGAATTAAAACTACCAGTAAAGAGCTGCAGGACTGGCAGTGAGTGGGGTCAAGAGGACTAACCCCACCTCTGCAGGCCTACCAGGAAGGAGCCATGGGTCAGGTAGCCAGTGTGGCTCAGAGGTCCACGTGTATGGAGCTCAGTTGAAGGAGCCAAGCACAGCAGCCAGACCCAAGCCAGGTCTGGGCAGTCAAGTTAGAAGTCAGCAGATCTATACCCAGTGAGTTGAGGCTACTGCTGGGTCCAGCACAGCCCAGACTGAAACCCAGATCTACAGGAAGATCCTTGCAGCATTGAGGTGGCATGAGAAAAACTAGGTGAATTAGTCTTCCTGGAAGACTTTAAGTGCATGAAGTGCAGGTGCCCAGACAGAACTCAGGGGAAATAATTTAAATGCGATTTTTCAATTTAAGATCTGCATTCTTATAAAGCTATATTGTTTGTTCCTATGGCCTAAAGTACAACTCCATTAGTTACAAAAGCTTGTCAACTTCAAAATTTCATGAGCCATTATTAGTATTGCTAACTGTACTACTGTAACTAGGAAACCATACCTGTCTTAATGATGTTTTCTCCCTTAGGTAATAATATCAGGAGGGGCTTGGGTAATAACCTCACAAAAGCACTGCACTGAAGGACAGAGCCAAATGGAAACCAATATCCCACTCTTAATCAATAGAGAAGGCAAAATCCTGCAATACACACAAAACAAGAATCTCTGATACAGGAGAGGTACCAATAAACAAACTTCATAGAGAGGCTCTCACTGCAGTAATACAGCTACTTACTGTCAAACATTTACAAAAAAAAAAATCACAGAATTCAGAAGAAAGTTCTCTGTGAAATAGAAAATGACAAAAAGAAGGAGCAAAATGCAATCTCAGGCCCTTAGTCCATCAAGAACAAACCCAAGAGACATCATAATTGAAGAAATGGGAAGGTACACATCTGAAATTTCTGAAATAATAGCAATTGAAGTAAAGAAACAACTGTGGAAGAGTAGAGAAGATCACGTCAGAAATAATCTCCCAGGCAAAGAAAGAAATGATAACTATAATAAAAGAATTGCTAAGTGTTTCTAAAGAAGACACTGATGAAAGCATAAAGGACAATAGAAAAGTGATGAAACCCTGAATATGAAATACAGGAAAGAAATAGAATGCATGCAACAGGTTCAAAAAGATATGCAAGAAATTAAAAACATTAAAAGTTGGCAAAACCCTTTGAATGAAAATGAAGATAGACTTTCAGACCCTGAAGACACCATTGTAGCTGGTGAAAAGGTAAGGAAAGATCTTTTAAAACAACTAGGATTCAGGAAGTAATTGAACAGCTGCAGGACAATGCAATGATCAATGACATAAGACTCATGCCTATGGCTCATCAATGAGAAAGAAGGAGGAAGCATAAATGACATAAAAATTATGTGAGCAGAAGAAATAGCAGAAAACTTCCAAAATGTGGGGAAACAATATGACATTCAGATAAATGAGACATATAGAACTCCAAATAATATGAACTCAATTAAAACTACACCCTGACAAATAGTAATCAAGATCCTAGAAATTCAGCACAAGAACAACATAATAAAAGCCACCAGAGAAAACAAAGAAATCACATCTAAAGGAAAACCCATCAGAATAACAGCACATTTCTCCTTATAAACCATCATCAAGAAAAGCATGGAGCAAAGTACCAGAAGGCCTATAAAAAAACAAATTCCAACCCAGCCTGATACACCCTACAAAAGTCTCTTTTTTAAATTAATGAGAAGTAAAATACTTCCATGACAAAGAAAAATTAAAGAAATTCATGGCAACCAAACCTACCCTACACAGAGCACTAAACGATATTCTAGAATGGGATCAAACACCCAAAATTAAAAGAATGACAACAGAAAGACCCCAGCAAACACATCAAACTGTTAAGCATAGGAGAAAAATAAGGAACAAACAGCAGGAAAATAACATAACAAACATACATCAATGCACATTGTTATGGTTTATGTCTAGTTGTCCCCCCAAAGCCTCATGGAGTCATTGGGCAGGGACTTCTAGAGTTTGAGACTTGATCCATGATCCCTGGGATTATAGGTTTTAATACTGATGGGATTATGGGTGGAAGTACTTTTGTAGCTTAGGGTGGGAGCTAAGGCGGAGAGCCTGAATGTAATATAAAGAGAGACAGAGAGACAGACTGTAGCTCGAGCTGGTGCTGCTAGATCGG